>JARKHS020026059.1:0-183286 GCA_030143305.2 Amblyomma americanum
AAGGAACGCAAATGAGTCGTAAAGCTCAGGACAAGCCTAACTTCGATTTTGAACAAACATATTAGTGTACTTAGGGCAACCGCGTCACACAAATAAATCAGCCACTCTGTTTTAAAAGCGAGCTCCGTCATGTTCGGATGAGTATGATGGCAAGTGTGGTGCTACATTTCATGCGAGTTCATTTTTAATGCGGTAGCAGCACAATGATATTTTTCTTAACGTGTACAAAAAAATGCGCTTCTTTTCAGCATCAACAAGCGCGCCGGTGCCGTAACATTAAAGAAAAAGATTGGAGGACGCTTAAGCTTCGTCTTTAAGAGCGAGACGCGACAGCATGCCGCAGCGTTGCCGAGGAGTACACGGAACGCCATCGCCCGTTCGGCGCGACGCGTGGCCCGTTGGAGAATTTAAGGAAAGGACGCCTGACTCACATATCTCGGCGGACACACGAACCGGGCCGTTAGGAAAGGAAAATGAAATGAACAATTCCTTTTAAGGAAAGGAAATGACGCCTGTCTCACAATTCTCTCTGGACACGCGGATCGCGCCGTAAGGGAACGGAAAATCCATCGATCAATCAATCAATCAATCGACCAATCGATCAACCAATCATTTGATCGATCGATCGATCAATCAATCCATCAATGAATAATCAAGCGATCAATCAATCAATCAATCAATCCATCAATCAATCCTTCAACCAATCAATCAATCAATCAATCAATCAATCCTTAACGCTCTCGCGTTAAAATTACTTCCCTTAAGACGCGGTTCAGGTGTCCACCGAGATGCGCCATTTTTCGCTCACGGCCGAATACACCGACGCCGACGACACCGGATTTTCTGCGACACGAGCTCCTTAACGCTATCACGTTAAAAAGACTCTCCGAACAACGGTGTCATGTCTCTTCGGCAAAGAACGCTTTCGGCCATCCGCGAGCGTTGCATATTCCATACTACGCGCTGTTATATTTGTGCTTTGTTATCTGCAACTGAGATTTTTCTTCTTAGAATGTAAACTTACTTCATGCGCGCGCAGGCATAACCTTGCTTGGTGGCAGTTTAAGATCCACGGTCGTCAGAGCATGGATGTCAGCGGGCGTCAGGATTTCAGAGCATTTTTGTTTATATTTGTTTTCGCGTTCCTGGAAACAGTTCCCAAAATAACCTGAATTTGTCGCGTCTATTTAAGACCCATCTTCGCTTTCTCCTGCACGTTCAAAGAAATTTCGTCGTTTTCTTGTTGGAATCTCATTTTTTGCAGCTACGCAAAAGCCGTTGCTGTGAGGCTTTTGAGGCTGCATATCACTGAAAATTAACAAATAACGAGAACCTCCTCTTTGTGAAAACTGTGACGGAATAACTTAATATAAGAACTTCACAATATTTCTTTACTGAAGAAAACTGAACACAGCTGCACAAAAAGAAACACAATTTTTCTTCCTATTTTTTTTATTGCAGTCTCTCTAGAACCTAGAAAATATTTTACAATAAGCGAACGCCTCGGCCCAATTATTGGACAGCAGAACGACGCGAGCCGTCACATGCAGGCGCGAATGTGTCGTCAACGCATAACATCAGACCCAGGAAGAATTTTGTGTTCTAAAACGTGATTCACCTGGTATACCCACTGCATGAATATGTTCGTGCTTTATCGTGTTTTGTTTTAGTGAATACCAACGAGCGTGGGTAGCAAACAACTCCTTATACTTTCGTTTCTTTGCGCTGTGAATGCTACTGAATTACATCCTGAAGAAGCTACAGTATGAGGTAATCCTTGCTTTTCGGCTCTCCTAGGCTCCTTGCGAAGGTGGTCCTGCGGACGCGTCGCCAAGGCAGAAACTCTGGTGCCCTGTTTCTTATTTTTCGCGTTGTTGGCACCGAGCGAAATTGCGCCGCGAATCTTATTCCCCTCAATTGTCCCCTTCTCCTATATTTCTCTTACTTTCGCAGGCAGAGCGTACTTGTTTTTGTCTTGTTCATGCAGCGTTCATTCTGCGTCTGTGACTATCGGCTACGTTTATTGTTTCTGCGCCCTGTTTCTTTTTCATTAATGATGATAATAATAATTGATTTTGGGGGAAAGGAAAAGGTGCAGTATCTGTCTCATATATCGTTGGACACCTGAACCGCACCGTAAGGGTAGAGATAAAGGAGGAAGTGAAAGAGGAAAGGCGGAAAGAAGTGCCGTAGTGGAGGGCTCCGGAATAATTTCGACCACCTGGGGATCTTTAACGTGCACTGACATCGCAAATCACACGGACGCCTTGGCTTCTTGCCTCCATAAAAACTGCAGCCGCCGCGGTCGGGTTCAAACCCGGGAACTCCGGATCAGTAGCCGAGCGCCCTAACCACTGAGCCATCCAATGAAGGCGCCATTCTGGCGTTTGGGGCTCAAGACAAATTTTCCTGGAAAATTTTTTCCCCTTTTCTGACGCTTTCGTCATCTTCTTCTTTCATCAACATAGGTTACTTCTCTTTATCGCATTCAATCTGGCATCTAACGTTAGTTTATGCTGCAATAAACAGTCGCTTTCAATGATCATTGTGGACTCCGAATTTCTGCAAGTTTAAATGTCGCTTAGAGACGTGGGCAGACGCGTTGGGGTGATTTTTTGACAGTTTGTGGTCTACAGTGCCTGGTTGTGGTCTACATTGTTTAGTTCAAGGGAGGCCACCCTTGTGTCTTCGTTGCCACAAGGTTGGGCCTATACGCCGTCAATGCCGTACTTCTGGGTGTGATAAGTTCGGCGTTTCGGTCATTCGACAGAGTAGTGCGTAGTGTCATATGCTGATAAGCCCCGCAGTGGCACCCATGCCGTGGACGACACTCTACAGGAGCATTTGATGGATGCTACAGGGGTTTTGGATGCTGCTGCTCGCATGCCAGCCGCAGCACTCATTGAATAACATAAAATGAAACTAATAGGCGGCATTTTATGCCTCAATGCTTTTTTGGTTGTGCGTTTTATGTAAAACATGCCATAACTAGGAGTGTTAAAAAGTATTTTGTGTTTGGGACCATATCTCCCGATTTACTTGCTTAGAAATTGAAGGAGCAGCGCGAAGAAACCAGTATACTATAGGTGGTCCTCTAGGTGAACATGAATTTATTTGACTTGATTGCGAGTGGCTCGGGTAGCATTCTTCACTATGCTGTAATTTGCTTGAATACATTTTAGTCGTCGCACACTGCTGAGGCGATGATAGAGGGAATAGCAAAAGGATGAAGACATTTATCTGACATTTCTATTCTTACAAGTTTTAGCACTGTAGCCTGATTTCATGCACGCGCAGGGATACCGTTGCTCAGTGGCAGTCAAAGCTCTGCGGTCGTCAGAGCATCGGTGTCATTGGGCGCATGGATGTCATTGGGGAGGGAACTATGAGAAAGGGACAAATGAGGGGAAATAAGGTCCACGGCGCAATTTAGCTCAGCGCCAAAAACGCGAGCACGAAGAAACAGCGCACCAGAGTTTCAGTCTTTGTCACAAAAACTGCTGCACGCGCTTGATTGCAAATGGCTCTCTAATTCAACCAGTCTACATTCAGTCCTCTTCATAATATTAAAGCAGCGCTAAGCAACAAGGACGAAGAAAGAATGGAACACACACACAGGCGCCTTTATGTGTGTTCCCTTCTTTCTTCGTCCTTGTTGCTTAGCGCTGCTTTAATATTATGGAACATTTCCAACTCGCCCAATCTCCCGTTCTTCTACAGTTTATTTCTTGTACGTGGGCCTCTTTTATGTGTCAGAATGTAGACCTGTCAAATCCAGCTGTACTCTCACCGATCATCGCCGTGTGTATTTGTCGAGCTCGGACTGCTTCTTGGCACTGCCGTCATGACACCTGTCCCCAGGATCTTCAAGCACTTTGCGTTTGGATACTTCCATCCGTGGGCCACACCAAGAGAATGTGCAAAATCGCAAAAAGCGAATGGTGGCGTCAGGCGAGATTCTTCAAGGACATGCTGCGGACAAGATGTGGCAGCGGAAACCATCGCCTTAACCAACGAGTCTTTCGCGAATGGTGTAAGACTACTGACCAGCTCACCGAATTCCTGTGGAACAAGGTACGCCCATCTCTTCCAAAGCCCAAGAGACATCTTGTCGCAGAAGGAAAGCTTCTAGTCTTAGGTGACATCGATGTCGATCCGAAGCAACTGATGACTTTACGTCTAGGACCCAAGTTTTGCCTAGAAACATGTATGAAAACTGTGGAAAAGTTGGCATTGGCCTGTGATGTTTCCTTCAAAGCCCCAACTGAAGTTCGACCAAGATGTGAGTCTGAATGCTTTGACGCGGTTGCTAACAGAGGTATTTCGAAAGGGCAGCAAAATCAGTTTCGTTCCCTAGTCAACTATTTGTCTGTAAATCATCTGCGGGTTGTACAGTCGGATAAAGAAGGATTTTTTGTTCTGCTGTCTGAGGAGCAGTTTTCCAAAAAAGCCAGTGATGCACTTCAAAAGAATTTCAGAAGTGTTAAAAGAATTCCTGCACGATCTAAGGGGAAGGCAGTTGCTTTACTGGAGAGCAATAGTTTCTGAGCGCAACTCTTGGCAGTTAGTTGTATCTACTTACCTGTGCAGACATCTCTCTGCACTTAATGTAGTGGATCCTTTCATGATTCCCAACTCGGAAACTGTTGCAAGGTTCCTCAGGGATGAAAATCCCGGCCCTTGCTCTGGCTTCGGCGTGAACGCGGTTGATTTGTACTATTCATTTCCTCATATCCAACTCATGAATTACGTCCAGCTAAGTATTACTGAAGACAACGATGAATGCCTCTTCCGGAATTCCTGTGGTACTCCATCCGCGTCCTTTCTAGAACTGTTGTCCTTCTACCTCAATAACACGTATATTATGTGGGAAGGCAAAGTACTTATGCAAAAGTCGGGTGTGTGCATAGGGGCGAGGGTAGCCCCTATCCTGAGCAATATCTTTCTGAGCCGCGTTGATAGACAAGTGTCGAATGAATTAGCAGGAACAGTCATTCGCATTTTCCGTTACGTGGATGATTTCCTGGTGTTTGGAAGGCCCCTGGATCTTGCATATGTGTCACGAGTTCTTGATGTTTTTACACAAAATGGCTCGGGACTGACGTTTACGCATGAAGTCCCCCAGCAAAATGGCTTGCAATTTCTGGATTTAAAACTGAATTTTGAACCAGACCGTGTGTGTTGGCAATATTCCCCCCGAAGCGAGAAGCCCCTACTGAACAATAAGTCGTTCCATTCAAAACTGGTAAAAGCCGGAATTGTTGCTAGTTGTTTAAGCATGGCAGTAAGCAAATCTTGTCCTCATCAAATGAGCAGCAGTCTCCTAGCCCAAGTGCGCAAGTGCAGGGAAGCCGGATACCCAGACTCGGTTACTGTGTCAAGTGCTGATAAAGTATTAAAAGCGGTGAAGTCCTCAGAGTGCACCTCTGATGTGCAGTTTTGTCAAAATGAAAGGAAGAGGGTGACCGTCATGCCATATGTTCACAAACTGTAACACCGGTTTAAAAAAGTGGGGGCTAAGTACGGAGTTAATGTTCTTTTTTCAGCCCCTAATAAACTATGTAAAGTAGGGGCCGACGTACAAAGAAAAATCGAAGGACCTAGAAAGAGGAAAGTGTGCAACAACAATCATGTCAATCAATATGTCCACTGCAGGACTGGCATTGTCTACCACATCCCATTGTCATGTGGTTCCACGTGCATAGGCCAGTCCGGCCGATGTATTAATGTACGCCTCATGGAACACGCCAATTCCTTGGGAACAAAAGAGACTAACATAGCCAAACATTGCTTCACGTGTATATGCACACCGTATTTTGTCGACACGGAAGTGTTGTTTGTGCACAATGATCGGCGCACAAGAGAGATAGCAGAGGCCTTCCATATCATAAGAAATACAAGCTGTTGCGTCAGCACACCTTCAGTATCCCTAACCTCCAAGGAAATGAGCCTGTTGCACAGGGGATAGCATATCGGCGATAACTGCATGAGCCTTTGATGCAGTGTGTTTTTATTAGCATTTTTAAATGAGTACATCTGTCTTTGACCATGCGCACGTGCGTAGTTCTTGTGAGTGTATAAATTGACCTGCTTACTTCAAATAAAATTTAGTTGTAAGAATCAGCGCCTGTGTGTGTGTTCCCTTCTATCTTCGTCCTTGTTGCTTAGCGCTGCTTTAATATTATGGAGCATTTCCAACTCGCCCAATCTGCCGTTCTTCTTCAGTCCTCTGTCAAACAACGTTGCCCACTCTCCCTACTCCTCTTAGCACTATACCTGGAGCCGCTCTGCAAAAGTGCTTAAAACAGCAGAACCGTCCGTGGTTTTCGTATTATCGGTCGCGAACTGAAGGTATTACCTTCTGCAGATGACCTTGCCTTCTTATGCGCTGATACGCCAATCGTCGATAAGGCTGTGTGTTTAACGGAAGACTTTGAGTATTACGAGCTTGGGTTAATTTTTCTAAGTGTTGTTTTTCTGTTTCTGACTTTATGTACCAGGTTGACACAGAAGGCCACCTGACACGCTGGGACTTTCGGCTGCATGGCAAATCGTTAGCGGTTCATTAACATGTAAGCTTCAAATAATTCGGTACAGAGAGAAATTTTTTCAGGATATTGCAGCTCGTCTAGGCTAAAATTGGTACTCAGTATTCATACCCAGCTTTAACTGTTTTAACTGTCTGTCTGTCTGTCTGTTGTTGCCAGGAAGAAAGAAAGGAAAAATGCACAGGCCTGCTCACTGGCTCAAGCCGAGCCACAATCGCTACCACGTGCAGATAGTAGGAGAGTTGAAAGATGGGATAGAAAGACAGGATAGTAAAGACGCGCTAAAGACAAGGTCGATCCCGGAGGTAGTGCAATACCGGGCCAATCGATGGCGGAAGTGAAGCAACCTTCAAGCTTTCCGCCCCATTTCCAAAAATAAGTCCAATTGGACCCGTAACAGATCCTCTACGGGGTCCGGACAGTCCTCCTGTTTTAACTGCGCATGCGACCCGCGCGACTGTACAGGGCCTAGTAAAAGCGCCGAAGACAACCCTTGTATTTTATTAGCTATCACACAAAACATGAGCCTAATTGATGCTGGATTGCAATCTACCTTCAAAAATTACAGGAGCCTCACATTAACGTCTGGATCGGATTTACATTCCCACAGATCTCCTGAAAAAGCGCATTTCGTGTAGTTTCTAGCTTGTTTCTTTTTCTGAGCATGCCATGATCATAACGCGGTTTTAAGAATGTGCCCGTCCTGTGTTTCAGACGCAGTGGGCACTGGGGGAGTTGAACGAGGAGGACTTTAATCAGCGAGTGAGCACAACTTTGGAGTTTTGGTTGACTATTGGAGGCCCATTGTTTGCAGCTTGGCAGATCTTTAAGCAAGAATATTGTGGCGGAGATATTGAGATCGCCTCTATAAGGTCTTACCTTAAACATGTTGAGGTGAAACGATTGCTTCACAGCCTTTATAATTTGTACGAATTTTAATGCGAGGCTCCAGGCTAGCACTCAAAGGAAATTTTAACTGTAAAGCGTTTCATTCAAAAGTTAGATCCACAGCGTTTTCCGGCAGTCCGTGTACGATTCCACAGAAATAGTGCTTTGCATTCTGAGGAGCCAACTAGACGAGCCTTGCTTGAAGATAGTAGCCACGTGGCTGCCAAGTGAGTCTCTGAGCTTTACTGTGGTGGCGCCCTGGTCACAAATTAAGAAGCAATAGTTAGCAAGTTTCCAAAACACCACAGCTCTCTTTTGCTGCCACTTCAAGCACTGCTCATGTTTATGTAGCACACGAGGTGTCAATGAATACGACGAATTCTGAGGATGAGTGCGCGGTAATAAGTGGTCCATAACCTTGGGTGAACTGTAAGATGTGACAGATCAACTCTCGAAAAACAAGGAACCAAACCGCTTATCAGGAGAATTTTACAAGTCATTTATATCTGTTTTATCCTCTGTCTCGCTCCAATGTTTTGAGAGTAGCATTGATTTTGTATTTATAATACAGCACTTTACCAAATGTAACATTGCCTTGATGACAAAAGCTGATGATAAGAAAAAGTTACGATTAATAAATAGCTACGTTCCTATCAGGCTTTCTAATGTTGTATATAAGATTTTCGCGTAAGTCCCCATAAATCAACAGCTTGCAATATCTACTTTGATTTGATCTCACCAAACATTGGGCTTGAGTGGACGGTAAATAGATTCTAATCAATATGTAGCGCGTACGGTGTAGCAGCATTGCAGCGATGTTCATTAAAAATTAGCACTGATGAAAACTGCCCTGGCAAAAGCGTTCGATCGAATGTGCCATTCATTCCTTTTTAAATTGTTAAATCACGTGAATCTTGGTTCAATTCTTACTACCGGGATATGCCTTAGTTACAAAAACTACCCTACGCGCTTGATTGCGAATGGCTCTACTCTCACAACCTGTCTACTTTCAGTCCTCTTTGAAACAAGGTTGCCCACTTTACCCACTCCTCTTCGCACTATACTTGAATCCACTCTGCACAAGCGCTACAAACAGCAGAGCCGTCAGTGGTTTTCGTATTATGGGCCGTGAACTGTAGGTATCAGCTTCTGTAGATGACCTTGCCTTATTAAGCGCTCATACGTCAAGCATCGACGAGGCTGTGTTTAACGAAAGTCTTCGATTAAGTGTTGCGAGCGTGGGTAATTGTTCTAAGAGTTGCGGTCTCTTGTTTGGTGTTTGGGGATATAAACTTGATGAATATGCTAGTATGCATTGTACCAGCAGTCGCCTAAGTACCTTTGCGTCTTTTTGAGTGCCTACAAGAGAAGCCTACATTACTGGAAAGACCGCGTATCTACTCTTGGGCGCTATGCTTAGACTTTTCTCCTCCATAGTCAAACCGTTTTTTGGCAGGGCGACCACCTGTAATCTCTCTCTCACCGTACAATTTATTATTTACTCGAAACTATTCATTGCACGAGACATTATATGCAGTGTTTTCACAGATATTTTGCAGTTTTGTGTGGGATTCATATTTTGTACCTATGAGGCACGATGACATTTCCCGGCTTATAAGCGCTGGCTACTATGGTTTTGTCCCCCTGTATGTTCGACAGATAGTTTCATGTTTCATGTTTTTTTTTTACGTCACACTTCCCACCCAATATTGCGTGCATTCTCGCAAGTCAATTTACTTCATGTTTTCCCAACCTCATTGTATGTTTTAGTGTTTCTGATCGTCCGTGTTTGTCGGGCTTAATGCATGCGGTGTATTTTCCTGTTTGTTTCCTTCTTATGTGTTTCTGCCATGAGTTCTTGTTTTCAATGTCGCAAGACGGTTATGCTAGGACTTAATTTATATGCTCTTCCCTCCGCTCAACTGGCCACTCTGTGTATTTGGGTTTACCTGGAAAGGACATGCTCAAAAAGTACGTAAAAAGCCCCTCTTTCTGTGTACAAAGTCATTTCTTAATAAGGTGCATATCAAGAAATTGCCCGTTAAAACATGATTAGAGATGAAGGCCATTTTTGTGTCTACAGTAAATAACCGCAATTATGATACTCCAGCGAAGACTCAGCATTTTTTCATCAATTACAAAATGAACAGCTCTTCAGGCACATTACCCAATGGACATTAAAAAAAACACTTCATTTGACACCACATTATGTACGATATCTCACTGGAGTGCTATTTGCTGATGAACCCTTAGACATATTATTTTTAATTGGACTACTCAGCCCCTGGAAAATACGCACAATAGAACACTTTATGAATCTGTAGCTTCTGCAAACGACCACTGCAGTAGAATGATCATCTAGTATATGTGTATACCCAGACTGACTTCAAACCGAAGTGGTACTCACTCGTACTGTTGTGCTCTCATTGTACTTTTTATAGTGCTTGGTTGCTTAGGAGTGTCGTATTGTGGATCGTGTTTATTTTCCACTGTTTTCCAAACGGTTTGTATACGGTTCATACAGATGGATCATTGCATCACTGTAATAAATACGCTGTCGAAAACATTATGAGGCGATAGCCGCCTTGTTTCATGTGCACTTTCTTCATGTTTCCCACGCAAGGGTTAGGCTTTAAACTGAAGAAGTTGGCGCGGAAAAACGAGGACCAGCGAGACAAAGACGAGCGCTACTCACAACTGAAGGTTTATTCCAGACAATGCTCGAATAAATAGTGAAACCAACAAGAACAAAAACAAACAAATGTCATGAACACCACAAGTTACCCCATGAATCCCAATGGTTTGGTTAAGAACACATACTCCCTATCAGAGAAACGGACGGAAGTCTGACTAATGCACTTATCGCCACTGATGCGCATATGAAAGGCTTCCATGAGCTCCCGCGTGAGTTGCTCCCTGCGCCTGAATAGGATGGTCGTTTTTTCAAAAAGCGGTTTACACTGGATTTTCTTTTCCTTGTCGTTTGTAATGCACGTGCGGCAATGTTTAGGGAGGTTATCAAGAGAGTCTCCCCAGAGCAATCTTCGGTGTTCTCCTAATCTCTCGTTGACGCATCGTCCAGTTTGGCCGATGTATAGTGCGCCACACGACAACGGCAATCTGTACACAACCCCCCTGGCACAGGTAACGAACGGGGTTTTGTGTTTGATGCTGCATTCATTTCTTGTTTTTCTTGTTTTTCGTACCGTTCTTCTGCCTCCTTCTTCCACCCCTTTGTGCACCTGTGAACAGATTGCTCCCAACTTCCGAGGGGCGGAAAACACAATCGGAAATTGATAACGCCCGGCAACATTTTTCAGTCCATGCGCCAATCTGTGCACATATGGTATGACTGCAAAATTTTTGACGCTCTGTTTCCCGGAGTTTAGGTCGCGACCCATCCTTCACCCACCTTACCAATCTTCCACAGGCTTCCACAATTATATGCTGAGGGTACCCGCTTTCTTTCAGCCTCTTCACCTGGGACTCGACGCTTTCCTTGAAAGCATGTGAGCAAGACTTGGTGATGGCCGCTTTTAGACAGGAAGTGACTCTCCCGTTTTTTATGACTTTGGAGTGACCGGATGAATAATCAAGCAACGCTTTATTGGCCCTAGGGTGGTATGCCCAACAAACATGTTTGGGGAGAAAATGCAAAGACAGATCTAGGAACTGGAGCCTTCCATCTCTTGGTACTTCTACTGTGAAATTGAGACCGGGGCCGCGCTCCTTAAAAAGTTTTAGCACATTGACGACGGTGCGTTGCAGGTTGGGTTCAGAAGACAACACTAAGTAGTCATCAACATACCTACATGCCTTCCAAATTATCCCTCCCGATTTCTTTTCTATGGCTCTGTCGACCTTAGCCAGAAAAATGTTGCTAAGGATGGGGGCTACGCGAGACCCGATACAAACACCAGTTCGCTGTACGCAAAATTTCCCGTTCCACCCTATGACCGTTGATTTGAGATAAAACGTGAGTGTCTCCAAAAAAGACCCAACAGATACACCACATCGGGACACGAATGCGGCCTCGTCGTTGTGCTCCATAATGCATTCCTGGACACTTTTTATCATCTCGTTATTTGGCATTGAATAGTACAAGTCCTCAATGTCCACGCTGAAAGTGGTACACAGTCCTGGGTACTGTTGCTGAGAAGACTCACCACTGCCTCAGAATTTGCCACCATGAAAGGGTCCTCCACGCTTAGGCTTCCCAGATGTTTCTCAAGGTACACGGCCATCAGTAATTGCCACGTGTTCCGCTCGGACACGATTGCCCGGAACGGAATTCCTTCCTTGTGGGTTTTTGCCGTAAAAAATGCGGCTAGATGAGGGTCTTGAGCTTTCTTGATGCCATTTGCTAGTTTCTCCAGGTTGTGGCGGAGCGCCAAAGCCAAAGCTTCTTCCTTTATCTTCTTCTCCTTGAAGTCGATCTGTCTGAAGTTCTTCGCGATGGCTGCCTCGGCTTTCTCCGCGAACATTCCTTCAGGAATCAACACGAACCCCCCTAGCTTATCCGCACATAGTACTCGCAGCCCGGCAGATGTCAAGACGTCGACAATCCCAGCAGTGCTCCAACGGTTTTCTTTTTCTTTCTTATTCTCATGGGTCCTTGCCACCACGTCGACGCTTCCTCGGAACATCTTGCCTGAACTTCACTGCGCGATAGCCGCGAAATTGTCCGGGCAACTGCTATCTTTTCAACAGGTTTTAGCACCAAAGGCAAGCCGAACTTCGGACCAAGCTTGAGGACTTCCAGGTGCTGGGCAGGAACTTCAGCGTTTCCCAGTGTCACAACGCCCTGAAACGGTCTTCGAGTCTTTTGTGGTCTTGGCAATGTTGGGAGAACACAATTCCAAAGCAGCTCAGTCAGGTACGACGAAGTGGCACACCAGTGACGAAATGTCGAGTCTTTTTACGTTCTGCCACTGACGATACGCAGCTGGTCCTTAAAAAATCTAGCTTGCCTGCACCACTCCGACCTCAACAAACGGATGGAAGAAGGAGGCAAAAGAACGGTACGAAAAACAAGAAAAACAAGAAATGAATGCAGCATCAAACACAAAACCCCGTTCGTTACCTGTGCCAGGGGGGTTGTGTACAGATTGCCGTTGTCGTGTGGCGCACTATACATCGGCCAAACTGGACGATGCGTCAACGAGAGATTAGGAGAACACCGAAGATTGCTCTGGGGAGATTCTCTTGATAATCTCCCTAAACATTGCCGCACGTGCATTACAAACAACAAGGAAAAGAAAATCCAGTGTAAACCGCTTTTTGAAAAAACGACCATCCTATTCAGGCGCAGGGAGCAACTCACGCGGGAGCTCATGGAAGCCTTTCATATGCGCATCAGTGGCGATAAGTGCATTAGACAGACTTCCGTCCGCTTCTCTGATAGGGAGTATCTGTTCCTAACCAAATCATTGGGATTCACGGGGTAACTTGTGGTGTTCATGACGTTTGTTTGTTTTTGTTCTTGTTGGTTTCACTATTTATTCGAGCATTGTCTGGAATAAACCTTCAGTTGTGAGTAGCGCTCGTCTTTGTCTCGCTTGTCCTCGTTTTTCCGCGCCAACATCTTCAGTATGCATTTCAACCAACTAGCCCTACTTTCTGCTCTCCTTAGGCTTTAAACCCTAACTTAAACTCCTATAATTCATTCCGATGCATTTTGTTCTCTGGTGATTCCTAGGACTGTCGGCGGACAGCAGTAGGTATGGACAAAATTTGGCGGGTAGCAGTAGGCGGAAATTTACCTGCTTAAATGCATCTTTACATTTGTAATAATGACACACTAACGAACTGAGTGGTTTGCGAGCTTTCTCGCTCAACAGAATCACTTGTTTAAAAGTTTTAGACGCAGCGTAACACACAACTGCGCCAATTTCGGAGCTCGAAATTTTATCTACGAAACATAAGAGGTTTAAAAAACACTCCATGCAACGCATTCAGCGTTAAAGCACTTGTTTTGCTGCTTTGTTTTCACATCGTCGATACAAGGCATCAAAGCACTACGATAACTTCATGAAATTGATAAACTGTGGTATATAGTGAAGATCTTTCCCTGCTAACAAAAAGGCGTTGTGTGCGCAAAACTGAGGTAAGCCACGTGTTTCCATAGCTCCTTATATAATGGAGCAGAAGAATGTACGTAACGTTTGTACATTTGCTTGGTCACTATACACCTCTCTTTTCCCAACTTCTGCCCGAAATTGGAAAATTTACAATGTATATAATGAACCTTACCTAATAATTTCGCCACACAGCGTAAAAGAACAGTTCCGACTTCTTCTAATGAGTGCCAAGCGAAAGTTTGTCGTTTCCTTTACAATAGTGCACGTTTATATTTTTAAACCCTGGCTGGATAGCAAAAGCATATTAATATGCCTCTACTTGTGCAAATATCCAGAATTTTAGTGCAGGAAATTTAACTTTTTTTCATCCTTTCGATTTAAAGAGACAAGTGGTGCCAGGTATTTTAGACAATTTGAAATGTTTCTAAATGTTCAGGTTTAAGTGCTTGTTCTATATTTATAGAATAGCTTTTCAACAACTGTCTTTGGATTAATTCGTTTTCCCAGCGCCAAACTATTAATCGATAAAAGTGCCCGAACAATTACGGATACACTTAAGCTCTGACTTTAAAGGTAGCAAGCAATATCCTTAATGGCTCCCTTAAGCGGTTTCTCTTCACACACAGCCATTGTTCTTTATTCAGATTCAAATATTCATCAAAATTCTCACAGAACAGTCTCCACATTCTTGTCTAAGAACTCTTCCGCACTGCAGTTTATGCATATAACGTTGCTTTTACATTAACACTCACTGTATGTTACTCACTGCACTACACACACAATAACATGACCATGAAGGAGCGTTGCACCCGAATGCACATTCCACACTGAGAAAACTTTATGCTGCTCGCGTCGTCTGTTGAGGAGCGGCGTACATCCAATTTGGGGTTTTCCTGTGTCCGCCGCATGTCGACTCCACTATGCCACTTCAAGCATAGAGAATATGAAACACCAACATGCACTTTGCTACTCGCCCAGTTATTATTTCTGTAATTAGAACTTCTTCAATTACACACATTCTTATTGGCATACACTAATATTGCCACATAATAATAATAATTGGTTTTTTGGGGGAAAGGAAATGGCGCAGTATCTGTCTGATATATCTTTGGACACCTGAACCGCGCCGTAAGGGAAGGGATAAAGGAGGGAGTGAAAGAAGAAAGGAAGAATAGGTGCCGTAGTGGAGGGCTCCGGCATAATTTCGACCACCTGGGGATCTTTAACGTGCACTGACATCGCACAGCACACGGGCGCTTTAGCGTTTTTCCTCCATAAAAACGCTGTTTACCTTTTGCGGGTGCGTTAAGGACGAACCCCGAAGGCTTAGGCACCGCAGCGGTAAGCAAGAACGCACGAGGAGCAAACACGAGCCGCGCACTTCTTGCCCTCTTCAGCGTTGGCGGCATTACCCCCCCCCCCCCCCCCCCCCCCCCCCCCCCCCGTTCGGAAAGCATCGACCAGATGCTGAACAGAACTCTCCGTGGCACAAGGTCAGTGCGTCCTAGCGTAGTAAGGTTTGAGGCGGACCACGTGGACCACTTCGCACTGCTTGCGTCGTCGGGGTTCGGGCGTCACATGAGGAACACCCTCATAGTTGAGCCAGCCTACACGATAGGAACCGAAATAACGGCGCAGGAGTTTTTCGCTCACTCCATGGCTTCGTATCGGGTACCAAACCCAGATAAGGTAAAATTAATAATAATAATAATAATAATAATAAAAATAATAATATTAATAATAATAATAATTGGTTTTGGGGGAGAGGAAATGGCACAGAATCTGTCTCATATATCTTTGGGCATCTGAACCGCTCCGTAAGGAAAGGGATAAAGGAGGGAGTGAAAGAAGAAAGGAAGAAAGGGGTGCCGTAGTGGAGGGCTCCGGAATATTTTCGACCACCTGGGGATCTTTAAAGTGCCCTGACATCGCACAGCACACGGGCGCCTTAGCGTTTTGCCTCCATAAAAACGCAGCAGCCGCGGTTCGGTTCGAACCCGGGAACTCCGGATCAGTAGCCGGGCGCTTTAACCACTGAGCTACCGCGGCGGATAAGGTAAAAAAAATAATAATAATTGGTTTTTTGGTGAAAGGAAATGGCGCAGTATCTGTCTCATATATCGTTGGACACCTGAACCGCGCCGTAAGGGAAGGAATAAGGGAGGGAGTGAAAGAGGAAAGGAAGAAGGAGGTGCCGTAGTGGAGGGCTCCGGAATAATTTCGACCACCTGGGGATCTTTTACGTGCACTGAAATCGCACAGCACACGGGCGCCTTAGCGTTTTTCCTCCATAAAAACGCAGCCGCCGTGGTCGGGTTCGAACCCGGGAACTCCGGATCAGTAGTCGAGCTCCCTAACCACTGAGCCACCGCGGTCGGTGATAAGGTAAAATTGGAAAATTGGTTTTTGGGGAAAGGAAATAGCGCAGTATCTGTCTCACATCTCGGCGGACACCTGTACCGCGCCGTAAGGGAAGGGAGAAAGGAGGGAGTGAAAGAAGAAAGGAAGGAGGTGCCGTAGTGGAGGGCTCCGGAATAGTTTCGACCACCTGGGAATCTTTGACGTGCACTGATATCGCACAGCACACGGGCGCCTTAGCGTTTCTTCTCCATCGAAACGCAGCCGCCGCGGTCGGCTTCGAACCCGAGAACTCCGGATCAGTAGCCGAGCGCCCTGACCACGAGAGCCACCGCGGCAGACAAGGTCGCCTGCCAGAAATTCGGTATCTCGTCGGTGCAGGTTGTAGCGGCGCGCATCCTGGCCTTGCTGATCTCGGATACGCACCCTGGCAAGCTGGCGAGTATCTTCGGCGCGTTGGAGAAAAGCGGCAACGTCGTCACTTCTGTGGTCGTCTAAATGGGGAAGCCTGCCGTCGAGCGTTGTCGTTACCGTGCGTTCGTAAACTAGAGAGAATGGTGTCATGTTGGTGGTTTCTTCGACGGCGGTGTTGTACGCGAACGTGACACAAGGTAAGACGCCGTTGCACGTTCTATGCTCTACGTCCACATAGATCGATAGCATGTCAGCAAATTTCTTATTGAGACGTTCCGTTAGTTCGTTTGGCTATGGGTAGCAGGCGGTCGTTCTGCGGTCCTGTGTGCGTTTTGAGAACAAGAATATGCTGCATTAGCTCTGCGGAGAAGGCAGGCCCTCGATCTGGAAACCGAACCTCTGGTGCGCCGTGCACCAGACAATTTGATGAACGAAGAATTTGGCGATATCGATGGCGCTTCCACTGGGGAGTAATAATAATAATTGGTTTTTTGGGGAAAGGAAATGGCGCAGTATCTGTCTCATATATCGTTGGACACCTGAACCGCGCCGTAAGGGAAGGGATAAGAGAGGGAGTGAAAGAAGAAAGGAAGAATTAGGTACCGTAGTGGAGGGCTCCGGAATAATTTCGACCACCTAGGGATCTTTAACGTGCACTGACATCGCACAGCACACGGGCGCCTTAGCGTTTTTCCTCCATAAAAAAGCAGCCGCCGCGGTCGGGTTCGAACCCGGGAACTCCGGATCAGTAGTCGAGCGCCCTAACCACTTAGCCACCGCGGCGGGGCTTCCACTGGGGAGAGCTTTCGTTTCCACGCGTCAGGTAGTCAGTAGCTACTATGATTATCCTGTTTCCAGATCTTGATGCAGGGAACGGTCCAAGTAAGTCCATACAAACTTCTTGGAATGAGCTAGACTGGGTTGGAATGGGCTTGAGAATACCAGCAGGCTTGAGAGGCGGCACCTTCCGTCGCTTGCAGTCCCGGCAAGTTCGCACATAATGCGTCAAAGCGGCAGATATACAAGGCCAGTAGTACCTTTCCTGAATTCTGGCGAGGGTCCGAATGACTCCGAGGTGGCCTGAAGAGGGCTCGTCGTGACAGGCTTGCAAAATTTCTTCGCGTAGGCTTGCTGGCGCGACAAGTTGGTAGTGGCGACTGTTCGGGGCAACATTTTTCTTAGCAAGAACGCCGTCGCGGAGACAGAGAGAAGACAAAGCGCGTCTGAAGGCCTTGGGGAGCGTGGCACGTGCACCTTGAAGGAAGTCAAGTACGCTCGGATATCCGGGTCAGTGCGCTGTTGGTCGGCAATGTCGCTGGGACTGAGGGTGTTCACAAAGGCGTCGTCGTCAACAAGGGCTTCCGGAGCTGTGTGCACGGGAGTACGGTAAAGCCCGTCGGCGTCTAAATGTTTACGGCTGGACTTGTACGCCACAGTAATATCACATTCCTGGAGGCATAGGCTCCATCTTGCGAGCCATGCTGCGGGATCCCGGAGGCTGGCTAACCAAAAAAGCGCGTGACGGTCGGTCTCCACTTTGAAATCTCTCCCGTAGAGATACGTTCGAAACTTCGAAATTGCCCATGCGATGGAGAGGTACCCTTTCTCTGTGGCAGAGTAGTTGGCCTCCGTCTTGGACAAAGCCGGACTTGCGTAGGCGATCTGACGTTGTTGTCCTGTCTGCACCTGCACCAGAATACCGCCGAACAAACATTGCTCGCATCGGTGTGTACCTCTGACTCGGGATTTTCGTCCAAATGCGCCAAAATAGGTGGTGTCTGAAGGCGACGTTGGAGTTCCTGAAAAGCCTGCTTCTGCGAGATTCCCCAGGTGGGCAGCACATCAGCCTTGGTCAAGCGGGTAAGAGGTGCTACAATTTTGGAGAAATGTTTTAAACCGGCGGTAATACGCACATAAGCACATATCACGTCACGCGGCATCAAGAAATTCGCAAAGGAAACGGTTTTATCTGGATCCGCAAGGACGCCGGCTTGGTTGGCTACGTGGCCTAAAACCTTCAACTCCTCGTAAGCAAAATGACAATTTTCGCCTTTAAGTGTTAGGCCAGAGCACTTTATAGCCTGCAGGACAGCGTCAAAGCGACGAAGGTTTTTCGAAATTTGGGGCGAAGACAATCATATCGTCCAGATATACAAGACAAGTGTGCCACTTCAGATTGGCAAGAACGGTGTCCATGAGTTTTAGAAAAGTGGCTGGTGTGGAGCAAACACCGAAAAGCAGGATCTGGAACTCGTATAATCCATCTTGTCGGATGAAAGCCGTCTTCTCGCGGTCCCTCTCGTCGACCTCAATTTGCCAGCACCCCTATTTCAGATCCATGAAGGAGAAATATTTGGCGTCGCAGAGGCGACCTAAGGCGTTGTCGATTCTTTTCAGGGGATAAACATCTTTTTCTCTGATGTTGTTCAGGCTACGGTAGCCGACATAAAACCGCAATGTCCCATCTTTTTTCTTTACAATGACCCCAGGGGCTGCCCACGGACTCCTATATGTGCGCCTGACGTCGGTATCTAGCATTTCCGCAACTTCAGCCCCGAGAGCGGTGTTTTCCTTAGGGGAAACGTGATAGGGTGACTCACGAAGGGGCCGGACAGTGTCATCTGTAATAATGCGGTGCTTTGCAAGATGTGTGCGTCCGACGCGTGTCGACGACGCAAAGGAGCTACGGCAGCGGTTGAGCAGGGTCCGGAGTTGCTCTTAATGGTGGCGAAGAAGGTCCGGATTCACGTCGCATTTCAGGTCAGTAGGGGCGTCGAATGCAGTTGGCGGCGCGCTGGTGAAAATATGCGCGCGCTTAGTTCCTTTGATAGGCTCAAGATATACCACGGTCGTCCCCTTATTCAGCTGTTGGTATTCATTGCTGAAGTTGGTAAGCAAGACATCAACCTTTCCAACCGCGAGGAGAACTGCTCGGGCAACAGCAATGCCTCTTTTCAGAAGCAAAACCTGCTTGCTCTCGACCATACCTTCTATTGCTCAGAGTGTCATTGCACCGACGGTCACCATGGCACTAGAACGTGGCGGCACACTCACATGCTCGTCAAGAATGTGTAGTGCAGCTGGTAGTGTGCTGTTGGTTCGGAGGGTATTCTCAGTCGAAAACTTGACAGACTGCGCCGGAAGGTCAATGATGGCGCCGTGTTCTGTTAGGAAGTCCAGACCGAGGATGACATCACGGGAGCACTGGGCTAGCATGATAAACGTTGCCAGGAAGGTTTCCTCTTGCGCTGTGACTCGCGACGGCCTCATTCCCGTGGGCTGTATTAAATGGCCTCCGGTGGTACGTATTGCGGGCCGTCCCAACTGGTAGTAACCTTCGGGATCGCCGCTGCAAACTCCCCACTAACCAAGGAATAGTCGGCGCCAGTACCTGCATGGGCGGTAACGTCGGTTCCGTCCACTGAGATCTACAGGTCCGCCGTGGGTGACGTCGTGTTTCGACAGTGTTGAGTTCAGTCGCGGCTTTGGTACGTCGAAGGGGTGCTGCGTCGGCGATTGGCGTAGGGGTGACGGTGCGTATCATCGAATCTTCGTGGCGTCTGGTCGTCCGGAGCACCGTGTTGCGCAGCAGGAACGAAGAAGTGTCTTGCGCCGTTGGAGGATCTTTGACTTTGGGTCGTAGAGCAGCCACGCCTCCAGAGGCTGCTGCATCTGGTTTCCTCTACGGGGACGTTGGGATTATTTCCGCTGCCCAGGAGGCTGTATTAGCGAGGCGAGGGGAATCGGGAGCAGCGGCTTGGACCGGGATCAGCTTGTGACATGTAATCCCCGATCTCCCGTGGCCTCTGACCAGGCAGCGGATGGCGTGCATCAAAAAAGGTATCCTCAAAGACCCAGTTCCTTGTACAGGCCGCGGCGACAGACGTGCCCAGCTTCGCCGCAATGGTAGCAGCGCGACCGGCGGTCGGCGGTTCGCCAGACGTCAGTCCATCGAAGACGCGCGCACTGCACGACGTTTGGCCTGGAAACGTGAAACATGAACGGCTGGTGGAGGTGGCTCGTAGCGCGGGGTTGGCGGTGGCATGTAACTCCTTTCGACGGTGGCATAATTTTGGATCTGGGGTGGCGGAGTGGCTGGGAAGAGTGGCGAGACACCCAGTGCCTGCTGAACTTATTCGCGTACAACATTAGAGAACGGGGCGACCTGTGGCTGCGCAGCGGTCGGCAGGTACTTCGCTACCTCTTCCCTCACTGTGGCCCGGCTCAGCTCGCGCAGCGATTCTCCTGAAGGGGTCGCAGTATCCTCAGCACTGGTGGCGATCGTTGATACAGTTGTGCGCTGGCACTGCCGGGCTCGCATGCCAAGAGACTTTTTTATTGTGGCCGGCTCACTGACGAAGTCTGCAAGGTCACCGGAGGACTTCGTACTAGCCCAGCGAACACCTGTTTCTTGAGACCCCTCATCAAGAAACGCACTTTCTTATTTTCCGACATGCGCGGATCCGCGCAACGGACAAGCCGTTTCATCTCTTCAAAATACACTGTCCCGCTCTCGTTTGGATGTTGTATGTGGTTCTGGAGAAGCAGTTCGGCATTTTCCTTGCGAAATGTACTAGTGAAAGTGCGCAGTAATCCCGCCTTGAACGTGTCTCATGTGCGGAGGCCAGATTCACGATTCTCAAACCATGTCCTCGCAGAGTCTTCGAGCGCGCAATACACATGGCGTAGCTTACTGTCGGCGTCTCACGCATTGAGAACGGCCATTCGGTCGAACTGCTCTAGCGAGTCCTCGGCATCTTCCAGTGGAAAGCCGTGGAAGCGAGGTGGATCCCGCGGATGATGAAGCAGAACAGGCAGTGGTGATGCTGGTGGATTCAATGTGTCAACGCAGACGCTTCTTGTTACCTTCCGGTCAATGAGACGTCCGAATTGTGGAGGTAGGCTTTTCAGCCGGCGACTGGCCTGATGAACTGATGTGTCTACCATTGGTATGCGTCCTGGGCTTGATTACCGGCTTGTAAAGGGCGTCCGGTACGTGAAAGGCGGACCAAGCGCCCTCCACCAGATGTCACGTAAGCTATTTAAGAAGGTCAATAGACTTGCGGGTGAGTCAGTGACGAAGCCCGAAGAATTAGGCACCGCAGCGGAAAGCAAGAACAGCCGAGGAGTAAATTCGAGCTGCGAACTTCTTCCCCGGAAAACTTCATTGCCCTCTTCGGCGCTGGCGGCAATATGATGTCACTTTTCCAAGGACCTCCAAATCCTCCGCGATGCCAAGGTGAGCGCGTGGTATGAAGTCTATTTCATTTTTAGTCTCACCATTGGAGCTCTTCCATGTCCACTTCCTGCTCTTTCTGTTGTGGAAAAAGGTATTCATGATAAGTAAATTATTTTTGTCTGCCAACTCTACTAATAACTCTCCCCTGCTGTTCCTAGAACATAGGCCATAGTCGCCTACCGCCTGGCCTCCAGCCTGCTTCTTGCTTACCTTAGCACTTCAGTCACCCATCTGTACAGTATAGTGTTATTTCATTTTGTTCATTGCCGATTCCACGTCTTCATAGAAGCTTCTAACGATCTGGTCATCATGGCTTGATGTAAGTGCGGAGGCCAGCACAAGCTTCAGCTTGCACCTCTTTTAAGCCTAATTACGATATCTGCCACCCTCTTGTTAGTACTGTGGAACACCTCTATGTTGCCAGCTATATCCTGATTGATGAGGAATTCCACACATAGTTCTTGTCTGGCATCTAATTTGCGATAACTTACTTCGTGCCCGCCCTTTAATACAGTATACGCCTCACCTGTCCTAACTTCACTAAGCCCTATGACATCCTGTTTATGCCTGCTAGTGCCTCGAAGAGCACTGCTAGCTAGAGTAGCCTCACTAGATAAGGTTCTAGCAGTAAACGTTGCCATGTTCAGATTCCAATGGCGGCCTGCCCGGAGCCAGAGATACTTAGCACCCTCCCCGACGACACAGGTCTCACCGCCGCGTTGGTCAGCTGCTCCGCAGCCGTTGGGGACGGAGGGCCAAGGGTTAATTAGTTTGTTCTTGGAACGTTGTAGCAAAGTACTACAAGGCCACCGGGGTGGCCAGATCCCGTTCTGGTGAGGGAGTGCGTTGTCGGTTGTGGTCACCGAGATCAGGCCGCACTCCAGGCTTAGTTATGCAATTCCATCGACACTCGGAGGTTGTTTTTTTTCAAACGCGGTAGAGAATTGTGTGGCACCAGGATTCGAACCTCAGTCCTTTTGCACGCGAGGCGCATGCCCTACTCCTACGCTATCGCTAATCGACTATATGAATTCGACCTCTAAAGCAGTTTCTCCTATATAGGAGAAACCAGGCACTGTGTAAATGAGCAAATCTCAGGGAGCATGAATAAAACATTCAACAAAATAAAGAAGGCAAAAACTTACAAAAGCACATCAGGACTTTCCCTTCACACTCTTGTGAGCCATGCTTTGCTGGCTTGCTATTTCTTGACAGAAGTAAGAATACAATAGCCAAAGAACTTATTGAAACATTATACATCAGAAAGAAAGGTAGCTCGTTTATCAGTGAAAATTCTATAACATTGTATAAGCCGAGAAAGCATCCTTTACCACATCGCGCTTGATCGAAAATAGAGTCTGGACAACCTTAGGCTTAAGTTAACCAAATGATCAGGCAGGCTTTCATAAAGGCTACTAGAAAATAGACCATATTCACACCATCAATCAGGTGATAGAGAAATCCGCAGAATAAAACCATGCACTATATGTAGCCTTCATAGATTATGGGAAACCATTTGACTCGGTAAAAACCTCAGCAGTCATGCAGGCATTACGGAATCCAGGTCTTGAAGAGTCTTATGTGAAAATACTGGAAGATAGCTATAACAACTGCACACCTTCCGTAGCCGTCCATAAATTCAGCCATAAAATTCCAGTAAGGAAGGGTGCTAGGTTGGCACACACGATCTTGCCAGTGCTATTCACCGCCTGTTTACAGGAGATGTTCTGAAGCCTGATTTGGAAACAGTTGGGAATAGGAGATCATAGAGAATAACTAATTTGCGATTCGCTGATGACATTCCCTTGGTAAGACACTCAGGAAATGAACCGCAAAGCATTATCAATGAGTTAGGCAGAGCAGAACAGTAACTCTAAAAATCAACATGCAGAAAGCCAAAGTAATGGAAGGGAACAGCAGCTCACAATTGGTAACGAGGTGCTGGAAGGGATACGGGAATACGTCCACTTAGGGCCGGTAGTGACCGCTGATCAGAATCATGAGAGGGAAGCAACTAGAAGAATAAGAGTGGGGGCGGCGCATATGGCAGGTTCTCTCAGATCATCAATGGCAGGTTACCAATATCCCTCAAGAGAAAAGTGTGCAACAGCTGTATCTTACCGGTACTCACCTACGGGGCAGAAACGTAGAGGGTAACGAAAAGGGTTCACCTCAAGTTAAAGACAACGCAGCGAGCTATGGAAAGGAAAATGATAGGCGTAACGTTAACAGACCGGAAGTGGGCAGAGTGGTGAGAGAACAAACCCGTGTTAATGACATCTAGTCGAAATCAAGAGAAAGAGATGGGCTTGGGCTGGCTTTCGATGGCGCTCGACCGCTGATCCCCACAACAGGGGCTAGATCTCGGCCGCGCTGCCACGTTTCGACGGAGGCGAAAAGCAAGGTGCCAATAAGCTGTGCGACATCAGTGCACGTTAAAGAATCCCACGTCGTCGAAATACTGAGACCGCTCCACTATATACGGCGCCCCTGATAGCCCATCTTTGTCTCGAACATTAAACCCTATAAACAAATATTAATTTGCCTTAACATTACTTTCTGCGGTCATTCTTCCAACGTTTGCTTTCGTGACGTCAGGGTACTATAAAGAACGCCCCTATCAAAACCGCTAACTATAACCCTGCGAAGCCTGCGAGCCTTGTAAATTTTACACACTTCGTTTCAGGACCGTGTTCGAAAACACTCATGGTATTGTTCCTAGCGCGTCCCTTGGCTACACCTCGGGCATAACCGCTTGAATTACAAGAGCTGAAGCACGAATGCTGCTAAGGCACTTCTTTTTTTTTCAGGGAAGGATAGTCGCGTGTCTGAGATTCAACGAGAATAACACAGGCACCGTAATACTGCATAAAAGACTTTTTTCCTTAAACGTGCACGTTAAAGATCCCCAGGTGGTCGAAATTATTCCGGAGCCCTCCACTACGGCACCTCTTCCTTTCTTCTTTAACTCCCTCCTCCTTTATCCCTTCCCTTACGGCGCGGTTCAGGTGTCCAACGATATATGAGACAAATACTGCGCCATTTCCTTTCCCCCCAAAAACCAATTATTATTATTATTATTATTAAACGTTCATAACAAATGCAGTGCTCAGCACAGAGAGTTACTTAAAGCAAAATATACAATTTCCATGATCTCAAAAGGAAATGTTATAAATCCTCTGAATCCTAGATGTACATTCGATAACACCGCCGGATTCCCGTAGTGGTGCATTGATTCAGGTCACTCATACTTTATTCTTCACGTGATGGATATGCCACACATGTTTTCCTTACCAGTTCTTCATTCCGGAAGCAACAGGAAGTGTTTCGCATCGTGATAAAAAAATATATTCATTAGCTTAGTGATACGTGATAAAGAAAGATAAGCTTGAAAATGGACTTATCGTATTCTCTGTACGAAGGAAAAATTAAGGAAGCATAAAATAACGATAATATTGGGTGCCAATTCAGCTTGTCGTGGTGAGTGGAAGACCTGTAGTATGCTTAGCCTGCTATAGTGGTTTTATATTGGCACTGATGTCACTTTTTAGAAACTGGTGATATACTTGGTTTTGGATAAAGGCTTCAATAAAATAAATTAGGCACCTTCTACTCAAAGCGCCAAAGCAGCATTTCCAGGAAGACGGCTGCGCCAGGTTTTTTTCACTGAATATTATACACCAATTTCCCAAAAGTGATTGGGGAGAAACCACACGACCACATCTATCAAGCGCTAGAGAAATTTTTACGAAAAATAAATCCGTTGCGTGTATCAGTGCGCTCTTGGTAGTGCTTGCTTGAAAAGCAGTGTTCTTGTATATTTTTTAAAAGCACAGTTTGGTATAATTTGCCGCGCTCGCAAAAACTTGCAATGCCTTGTGGTGATAAAATGCGCATTCATTATAACATTTTCAACCGCACAAATATATGCGCATAATGTGGAGCCCAAGAAGAGTAACTGTGCAGTCTTCACGCAGCAAAATAAGAAAAGTCAAGTTCATTTCACAGTTTGTAGCGGAATCGTTTTCTACGTAAAAAATGCATTGCGCTGCTCTAGCCTAGTTAGGTCCACGACCTTCGGACCACACAGAAATGTCAACACAAATATAATCTAAAATCAGCGCATCACCGCATTAGATTCACGGAAGCTTGAAGTGCTAGGAGAGATTTTCTTGCATTCAATGTAGCGATCGCCGAGTCTGGAGTATGCTCTTCAGTTAGCGTGGGCACCACTTCGTCAGGCGTGGTATTCTAACGCCGGAATCCCTCTTTTGCTGTCTGTACTTCAGTGCTCTCCTGTCTTCACAAAGTCTGGCAATGAAAATGCACTGAAAGTAAAAAAAAGATGACAGTCAACACCCATCGTAGCCGGGCGCCAAAAAGTACCCAGTCATTTCTTCCAGTGAAGGAAAGACGGGTTCCATGGCTCGCTAATTCCCACTGCATAGCTGGGTAGGTGTCGGCAATGCAGCGACCCTGGTCTTTGTACTTATACCGACGAAGGGCGTCAAAGGAGTCATTTATTAGATTTCGTCAGTTGTATATACAGATGGCAATAGCAGACAGCCTGTCTGTGTTTCTGACCTTTTTTTCATGCCGAAAATACTGTAACGTACAGCACGAAGCACAGCCACCGAATTAGAGACGAAAATGGGAGCAGAGCGCTGGGCCCCAAGTGGTCCGAGCGTGCGAGCGAGAGGCCACCAACTTCAATCTTTACTAACGAGTGCCTTACTTTGTCGCCTATAATTGCACATATCACTGCCCCCCCCCCCCTTCTGCAGCAGCGACACGATTCGGCGTGGTTGCGAAATAATAGGAGCCCTCTAGAGGATATAGCTGGAAATTATCGCAAGTTCAATCAGGTGGTCTGTGAGGATACGGCTTCAAGCGAACAATGTGCACAACTTCAGTACGGTGCGACCGGCGCGATGAGCGAGTCGCGGGGGCAGGAGCAACTGCGTACGTCTTATCACTGATGCGGCGCACGACTTCGTAAGGGCCGAGTATCTGCGCAGCAACTTTTCAGAAAGTTCTTGGCGACGAACATGTGTCCAAACCTGCACCAAAGCACCGGACACGTAGCAGACGAATGAGCGGCCGAGGTTATAACTAGCGGCGTAAGCCCCCTCCTCGCGGTGAATTCACAGGCGTGCCAGTTGCCGCGATTCCTCATCACGCTGAACAAATATATCTACGACGAGATCAGCGTCATAATCACAGTAGGGCTCAACGGGCAACACAGTGTCAAGTAGAATGGTCACTTGCCGACCGAAGAGAAACTGAAAGAGGGTCAGTCCGGTTGTTTCCGGCCGGGCGGTGCTGCATGCAAACCTTACATACGGCAAAGTTGCGTCCCAAGCGCTATGCTCTACATCACCTTACATCGAAAGAATGCCGGCCAGTGTTTGGTTGAGTCGTTCCATCAACCCTGTTTGTCTGCGGAGCAGTGCTGGGTACGCTTCCTGACCAGCGCACGCCTTCCAGCATCAAGACGGAACTCACATCGGTTCACCAGCGACCCAGCCGCCTTATCCACGGAGAGTCGCCTGAATTCAGGTCCCTTCCCACCCCCACGAGGACGTCGCAGCCGAGACTGTCTAGTCCAACTGCCGCAGCTACTGACACCGAGCTCCCGGCGCCGATCCTCTGCAACCGCCGCAAAGGCCAATATTTTTTTCACGCTGACTTAATCGAAAGCTCTGATGATTGGCTGGTGATCTGGAGTGGGCCTGCCGTTACAACAGCTGTAGCGACGAGGCGCTAACAGTTTTCTAAATGAAACAAACGCAACCCACGGCTAGTACGGTTAACATAAGCTGCGATTGTCGAAGTATTTTGCGCTTTTGAAATATGTTTTCGGGACTCCTACAAGAAATATGCAGAGTCGTCACAGCATCAGACTGTTAGTTCTGAATTCACAAAAACTTTGCTCTCTTCTTTCACCTTACAATGCACAGGAAACACAGGCTTATGCTGGACAAAGCCATCTTGCTGCGTAGATGGCTCCAAGCAATGGGACAAACGAACTTCAGGCCCAGCAGGCACCAGGCACTATGCCCAGCTCACTTTGAGCGTCTCCGCATGCTTTGGATCTCAAATAAACTGCGTGCGTAACTGGTTAACTACACCACCACAAAGAGCACAAAACATTAGTGAAAACGAAACTGAACAACCAAAAAATCCAATCCGTGTCAAAGTCAGCAAGCCATCAGATGTCAGTCCGAAGCCGCTTTCTTCCCAGTATGCCTCGAGCGTCCAAAGTAGATGAAGTGCAGGGCGGCCAGCTTTCGGCTAGCATTTTAAAATGGTCCCAGCGCTGAAGCCGCACGACTCCACTGTCTGCCGCGATCGCAAAAATTTGGAGTCAGCATTCCGTACTTCGTTTTCATCGCATCAGGGCGTTTAAGGCCCGCCCAGCGCGCCAAACTTATCTACTATGACGTGGCTCCACCAATTTGTCACTGCTTTGGTCACTACAAAGAGCTAAAGATTGCTCCCGCGTGCACAAGGAATTCTTGAACACACACACAAGGAATTGTTTGAACTTCTGTTACCATTCCTTAATTGTTAACACTTTGTCTGCAGTAATACCTGTACTATTTGTTCAGTGTGAACGCTGACGAAACGAATGCATTTTAGTAATTATGTCTCTTTCTGCACACAATTGACGAGGTTGACGGGACTGACGCCACCTCGTCTACTGTGCCTAGCTTGTGTGTTAGCGCAATTTTAGTCATTTTAAAACCATGAACCAGCTAGCCCAGCAGGAAGTACTTCTATGTATATCCCGTTGTATGCGTGTTAAGAACCTCTGCTGCCATTCAGACGTTTTAAATAAGCAAACTGAGTGTGTAGACTGGACAGATGCGATTGTCTTTAAAATAATAAGGCCTTGCGCGCCGGGAAAGTGACCAAGTCAGAACCAAACTAGTTCACGCTCCCCCTCGACACGAGCAGTCTTCACACAGAGGAACGTGCACCGCACAGCACACGCGCGTTTTTTTTTTTTTTCGTTTCGCTTCTATCGAAATGCGAAAATGCCCATAAACTGCGTTCTGTACATTTGCGGTAAACAACCTTGAAGTGAATGAATTTATTACAGTGCCGTCTACAGCGGCAACTATATCTGTTTACTCCCTTTCACCCCATTTTTCTTGTCTTCTCATGCCGCGATTTCGGTTTCCTTTAAAAGTAAGGTATTTACTACCCCTTTTCTTTAAACGCATTCATGAGAGCCTACGGTGCTTTTCTTTTGAGGCCTGTGTTTACGTTTAAGGGATGTCTCTTTTCACTTCGTTCCATACATTGTTTCTTTTTCCTTTGCAACTTTATCAGGCTTGTACGAGCACAGTTACTGCAAAGAGTGCTTTCTAAACCTGCTCCTGACGAATGGCCGTGCCCTGCTACTCTCCCGTAATAACCACACTTTAGTACAACGAACGCGATACGCTATTGGTATCCGCTGTGTGCAAGCGACGGCTCTGGACGCATACCTGCCGTGACACAGACGGGGTGCATGACATGCACCGTCCGGCCAACTTTGTGCCTGCTCAATGCAACGTAGACGAAAACCAACACGACCTCGCTATGTGGTGTTGTCCGGCACACGTAGCAAAGGAGAATGGGTTTTTTTGTGAAGGCTAGCCACCTTGCCTTGCGAGAGAAAAATTCCTGGGAGAGGGCACGCGTGAGATAACGGTTGCCGAAAATTATCTTTATTGCGACAGCCATAACTCAGCTATATTTGAGCCTTTCAGTTGAATTTTTTTTATTTTCAGCGCGTTCTTTGCAAAACGGTTCAAACTGGCAGAGTACGACAAACATTTTTAGCAGGTGATGTTAACACACACTAAGGCCTTTCCTGCGACATCATGCCTGCTAATGAGAGAGTGGCAAGCTAGTAAGCGTTCGAAAAAAAACGTGGCGGCCTTCGCACCCCTGGGGGGGGGGGGGGGGGGGGGGTGCTTCAGAGGAGGCCAGCGTCTTAGTTTGCGTGCATGCACTCTTTCAGCTCTCTGTAGTTTTCTGTGTAAGCTGCGTTTTGATCGAATAAGTAGTGTTGTACTGATTCCTGCAAGTGTTATCGTTCTTTCATTTAAAATCTGACATATGAGACGACGAGCCGTAAAATGAACACGCAACTTTTTAGGACATGCTAAGCAACGCTCAAGTGAAAGAACCACTCCAGTTTGATGTATCGTCGACAGCGTCATGAAAGCTTTCCCGGGGAAACTTTGTACCATGTTTTACGCATTGTGGGACTCAGCGCGTTTGTCACGATATTATTGGGAGAGGTTAGACGTCTTGCTTACAAGACAGCCGTGTACGTGAAGGAGGCACGCTTGCAAGTGTGTAGATTCGTAGTCAGGCAGGGCTTAATAATCCGACCAAATTGAAGTTCTCCGAAGGCTCGTTTTTACGCTGTTCCTAGCCATCCAGTGCTCTAAAGAGGTAGTCGCAGTCCAGCTCGTTCCTTTTATATATAGACCAGGAATACCATCGTTAATATAACTAGTTCGGATTTTAACGAAAGCTGCTTGTGCTAAACGCAAAAGGGCAAAGCCTGCATTTAAGGAGAGTTTAGATGTGATAACAGAGCATTTACGAAGCCACCAGAATACACGAACCACTGCCGCGTGCATGCCTTGAAACCCTATTATGAGGAGGCTAAGCCAGGCTTCTTAATGTCGGAGAAAAATCAAGCAAACAATAACGAGAAGAGAATTCCATGATAGCTGAAACTAAATGTGCCCTTAAGTAGGCGCTTAAAACACTCCCGGAAATTGCGTCGGTGCGATAGGCGGCTGACTGCACAGCAAGCAATCTAACCGACTGGTATTAAAAGTGACATTACACGAGGCGTCATTTAACGTGCGTCGTGATATACAAAGCACCCAATTGTTCTCATTACTGCTAGAGCGCGCATAATTCCGGCAAGCGCACAACTTGCATGGCGATAGAATCGTTCGGAGCTGAGCTCGAAAACTGCGGTTTTAATGGGAACGTTTCGTTCAGGCTGCATCATTAAGCGTCCTAGAGAAGCCACCCTTCCGTTAGAGTCTTATATTGGTCTAGAATAAGGCGTAACTGTGATAACGCTTCTTGCCTGGAAACTCGTAAGGCGAGAGCCTTGGTTACCCTAAAATATATAGCAAGACACTACGCCTCACAGAAAGTAGATTTCTTTATATAGTATGTGGTATAAGATTAAAGCTTAAGGACGTGGAGGGTAATGCATCTTTTAAGGTGGCATATAGGCCTTGATCTTGGGCATCATTCTCCTCGTGCGAGTGGAACCCGCCCTTGGCTTTCACGTTTAGTATTCGACAAGTTATGGGAAATATGTATGCTCGGGATTTAGTTGACGTGAACTCCATTTACTACTCATTTTCCTGCTACAAACCTCATATGGCTTGCTATAAGCAGGATGTTGGTCTTGTTATTAGAAATGAGGTCGTCTCCATCAAAAATGAACTCCACATTTGGTGTGAGTGTGTGTGTCTCTGTCTCTCTGCACATGTGTGCGCTCCTTCGCCTCTTCGGAAGAGGGAGTTGTTGGATCACAGAAAGATGAGTCAGCTTCAGGTGAAGCGCTCCATATACGCTGGAGATAAATCTTCTTTACCTGTGCTTAGTGGCTTCTGCTAGGACCATAACACATAAGGCATTCTTGGCTACACAACAGTAAACATACTAATAATAGGTTGGTTTATGGGGTTTGCCGTCCTAAAGCAACTCAGGCTATGAGGCACGCCGTAGTGGAGGGCTCAAGAAATTCGACCACCTGGGGTTCTTTAACCTTCACTGACATCTTACAGTACACGGGCTTCTAGAATTTCCCCTCCATCGAAATTCGAGTGCCACGGCAGGGATCAAACCCGCGTCTTTCGGGTCAGCAGCCGAGCGCCGTAACGACTCACCCACCGCGGCGGCTTGAAACAAGCTACTAACGTGAACCAATAATACAAGCCCGGTAATGACCAGTATTTAAAACAAGTGAAAAAAATAACACAGTTATCATAGACTAATGTTTTCAGCTTGTTAAACTACTCAAAAAAGTATACTTGCGTGTACTCCAAAAAGCCATCTCTTGAGTAATCTATAGAATTCTGGAGAGCTGGACAATTTCTTGGCATGAAGATGGACAAATTGCCTTCGCCGGTCATCCTACGAAAAATGTCTCACTATTTCGCAAGACACTATTGCAAAGAAGTTGGGTCCGAGCTGTAGGTCTTTCAAGAAAACATTCAGCAAGCACGGCATCGCAGGCTGGGATGGAATTCTGCTGTGTTACCCCGACGATGTCAACTTCCACTGTGCAATGTAACTATCTCAAAAGGCCACGCGCAGCAAGTCCATAAGCTGCGGCAGCACGCGTATCTCGCCTATAGCGCCGTGAATCTATGCGGAGAGATCTCATAAATAGCTATACAACCATCATGGGGCCCATGTTCGCGTTGTATTGTTCAGAAGAGCCCAGGTCACATCTCCTCGCAAAAGAGTAAGCAGGTAAAGCCAGTAAGTGCGCCTATCACTAGTCCTCGTCGCCGTATCAGAAAGGCTTTTCAGCTGAGAGGACCAGTCGCACGACATCAAAACGTCTGGGCGGCTCTCCACAGATTGCTACTGACAAGTACGGTGAATTTAAAGCGTCGTAAGATTGCACGGACCATCTTAAAGTATTCTGCACTATGTTCATGGTCCTCAAACGTTCAAGGGTTTGGGAAACAAAAGCTTCTGGTTATAGATTCGTCCTTGTCCGGGGACCAATTTTTCTTCACCTCCAATGTTTCTGTGAAAGCTGTATAGAGAGTTTTTCTTCAGCGGCGTGTGCAGGCATGCGCACAATCTCCTGCGGTTTTCTGAAAGTGTGGACGCTGTCTGAGTTAAGAGTGAGGCGTACCACTTCTGCTCTTCTGCCGTTTAGTCCTCTGCAAGGCGAGCTTCACGCTACGTCGTCCGAACTCCGAACATGGTGCCTGGGTTTTGAACTCTGCCGCGGCGGCCGCACATCGAACTGTACGAAACGCAAAAGTCTCCGTGTAGTGACATTTCAGTGACCAGGGTTTCTGACTACCGATACTTCGGCTCTTATTACGGCGCTCCACAACGCCCACTGCGCTGCTGCGGAGCATGAAAACATACGATCATTAACGAGGTCAGGCGCAGGAAGATATTTGACAAATAGAAAGGTACCAGTCACAAAAACCAGCGAAGCATTCAGCAATTAAAAATGTCGCCAAAACAACCAAGGTTTTCTTCTCATGCATATTAGCAAATTTTCCATCAATGATCCGGCAGATATTACAAAAATAAGATTTAGCGGTGCTCTCGGCAGAGTACTGGTGCACGCATTTGTCGTCGACGTCAAAATTGTGGCAGCCTGTTCGTTTTGCGTGCAATTCTGTATATAAGACAACTTGAAGCTTGAAAGCTGCATCGTAGGCGGTTAAGCCTCTATTGCCCATCGGGAACTGTCACGTGTGGCAGACTAGCAAAACAGACGCTCAAAATGCAGCAGAAATGAAAATGTCGAATTGCGCGGACAGAGCTTCAAGGCCCTCACGGATGAGCGCTCAGCTACACAGCGGTGCGTGCTCGATCGAGAATGATCATAAAAGCAGACAACTGTCATCATCTGGCAGCTTCTCGGGGAACACAAGCGCCCATACAGAGCGGTTGATTTGCGCAGTTTGCGCTGAAAGGCATGCTTTCAAGGCCCCAATAAACCACACCACATCACGCAGGACTCAATATCATTCTTCGCAACCAAACGTGGCTGTTTCCTATAAAGGCCTTGTGATTGTAAAAAAATAACATCACATGACAGCAACTTCCTCTCTTGAAAGGCAAACAGAGCAGTCATTCTTCCATACCAATCCTGGCTGTTTTCTATTAAGTCTTTGTGATTACAAAAAAGATTCCATGAAGGCAACTTCCTTTCTCCGAAGGGCAACAAAGCAGTCTTCTTTTTTTCTTTGAAAGCAAAGGTGACTGTTTGGTATCAAGGCCTTTTGATTATAAAAATTGGAGGGGACACTCATGCTCCACCTAAAGGGCATGACGCGAAGCGTTAATGATTTAATGCCCATATATGCAGAAGTGGTCATTCTCTACTTCACATTCATAGTATATCCCAGGGAGTTCTCATCCGACTTCTGGCGCCGTGTTGTAGAGGTTAAGCGATGCTCCACTGCTCTGCGTTGGCAGGTGCTGCAGCCGGTGGGGCGTGTGCAACCCAGGTTTCTCTAACCAAGCAACCTTTCGCAAGCAATCATGAAATACCAATTGTGGAATATCAATGCCCTATTGACTATGCTGGGCCAAGGAAATATTTAAAATAAGATCTTTCCTTGCCCCGCCATAGTCAATAGGGCATTGATATTCCACGTTTTGAACCTGCCGCCAGAAATTAAAGGCGGCGTTCCTGGACAAGCTGTTCCATCTAGTTTGCTTCTATAACACGATTTCTTTGGTTTCAGTTTTGTTATTGTTCTTTTTTTATTCTCTGATGCTAGATGGCGACACGAAAAATGAAACTTTTGCCAGACTTAGTTAACCCGCCGTGGTGACTCAGTGGTTAGGGCGCTCGACTACTGATCCGGAGTTCCCGGTTTCGAACCCGACCGCGGCGGCTGCGTTTTTATGGAGGCAAAACGCTAAGGCGCCCGTGTGCTGTGCGATGTCAGTGTACGTTAAAGATCCCCAGGTGGTCGAAATTATTCGGGAGCCCTCTACTACGGCACCTCTTTCTTCCTTTGTTCTTTAACTCCCTCCTTTATCCCTTCCCTTACGGCGCGGATCATGTGTCCGCCGATATGTGACGACCGATACTGCGCCATTTCCTTTCCCCAAAATCCAATTGTCATTTCATTTTTTCCCCTAGTCCGCCGACGGCGCGAAGGATACGAGGACAAGAAAGGCACAAAAAACAACGGGACACTAATGCGCCGGTCGGCCATCACAGCGTCTCTTGCGCCGTGCGCTCCTGGAAGGTGAAAAACTGCACTGAGCACTCCTGTTTTTTTTAGAACAGCAGCGGAGAGTTAGACAACCACATGCAATAGTCGGATTTCAGTTTCGATGGAGATACTTCGTCTCAGAGGCCCGTGACGTCAGCACGTGCTCGCACCTGTTTTTTTTTTTTGCCGTTGACGTTCTACTTTATGCCATACGCTTGATTTGTAAATGATGAGAGGTGGTTTGATGCTATAGGTCCTTTGCAACATACTGCCGAGATATTTTACCAAATGCGTCAGCACATTTTTGATTATCATTTTGTCAAGGATGTCCACGTTCTCTTTTCACCCATAAAACCCGTTCACTACACACACAAAAAAAAATTGATAAACGTAGGAACTACAGGCTCTTCTATAAAAAAGAAGACAAGAACAAAATTCAGAACAAGTGTGATGTGCAGCAGATCCCACGTCTACCTCTACTTGATGACCTCACGCGACTGCTTTTTGTAACGATAGCTACATTACGGTAGCATTTCGAGCCTTCAGCGTCGCGGCGCCACCACGTGGCTACGCCGCCACGCTGTCACGTGGTTGGTCACGTGGTGCGGAGCAGCTGCCGGCGGCGCGGCGCCGTGGGTGATCAAGTGGTTGGTCACGTGGCCAGCCACGTGGTGCGAAGCAGCTTCTGCTGCCGACGGCGCTGCGCGCCGGCGAAACCGAGCTTCCACAGCTGTGCGCATGCGCCGTGTCAAATGGGACGATGAAGGAACGCCCAGCGAAACGGAGCGCCGAAAGACACACTTTGCCATTCAACAGAGCAAGTTCCACTCGGACAGCTGTAGCTGTCGCATCTGTCCAGATTTAACCAGAGCTAAGCCGCCCCTAATTTTAAAGCGAAAGCTTTACTGGTCGCGAACTTGCGATTTCGCCGTGGCGGTGCTCCGAGGAGGCACATGGCGTCACAACGCGCGCATCACCGCAGATATTTCTCTCTCTCTCTCTCTCGCTCCCTAGTCACTACTGCGCATGCGCCACTAGTAGCACCGCGCCTTTACTCAAAATCGAACTTTAATAATAATAATTGGCTTTGGGGGAAAGGAAATGGAGCAGTATCTGTCTCATATATCGGCGGACACCTGACCCGCGCCGTAAGGGAAGCGATATAGGAGGGAGTGTAAGAAGACAGGAAGAAAGAGGTGCCGTAGTGGAAGGCTCCGGAATAATTTCGACCACCTGGGGATCTTTAACGTGCACTGACATCGCGCAGCACACGGGCGCCTTAGCGTTTTGCCTCCATAAAAACGCAACTGCCGCGTTCGGGTTCGCACCCGTGAACTCCGGATCAGATCAATTTTCAGTTTTCTCTTTCTTCGTTCCCTCCCTCCTTTATCCCTTCCTTTACGGCGCGGTTCGGGTGTCCACCGAGATATGTGAGACGGTAGTAGTAGTAGTAGAAGAAAACATTTATTCCAAAAAGGTAGGATAGAGAGGCGAAAATACAGATTTTGGGTGGACCCAGCTCTTGCTTGGGATATCAGCTTTCACTGTGTCGCCAAGTAGGAGCTGAGCAGGGCAGACTCCCACTGTTCCTCGGAGTGATGTTTGTCTAGTTCGGGGGGCTTGGGACCGGAGGAGGAGGAGGAAAACTTTTATTTCTATTTACAGTGAGAGGTCGATGGGGCGAGCCGGAAGGGCCCGTCCCTTACAAACACTAGGAGGGAGCCCTAGTCCGGGATCCCTGTAGCTTCCGCAGCGGCTCGGGCTCTAGCTACCAATGCCTGTTGGGCATGGAGTTCGGAGCAGCCGCGCAGGGCAGCTTCCCAGGCCTCTCGAGTGGGGTGGAGGTGGGGTGGGTAGGCAGAATTGGAAGGGCATGCCCACACCATGTGGTAGGTGTCCGAAAACTCCTCCTCACAGTGTGGGCACGCGCCCGAGTAAGAAGAATTGAAGTGCTTAAGTACTGCCGGGCACAGTACAGTATTGGTATAGAGGCGGAGAAGCCAGCGCTCCTCCACCCTGGTGAGGCCTTTACAGGGAGGGGGATAGAGACCATGAAAATTTTGATAAAGAGAGGTGATCTCTTTAAAGGTGATGGCCGGATTGAAATTGAATTCCGGATCAGGCTGCGGATGAGGCGACGCCCGGTGAGTAAGCGCGCGGGCGGCAGCGTCGGCTGCCTCGTTCCCCTCAAGACCCGCATGAGCCGGAGCCCACACGATGGTACGATGGGTCGGAAACCCTGTGTAATCGCATGCGTGGAGAATTTTGAAAGCACGGTCTGGAATGTACCCTTGCTCAATATTGCGGCAGGCGCCCCTGGAGTCCGTAATAATGACTCGGGACTCTGGATCTGCGGCGGCCAGTGCAATGGCGATCTCTTCCGCAAATGTAATGTTTGGGGCACGGAAAGTAAGGCCCTGAACTGTAGTGTTTTGGTGGATGACGGCCGCCGTGTACCAACCCCCATGGTGCGGGCCGGCCGCATCCACATAGAAGACACCTGGCTTGTGGCCATATTGTTGAGAAATAGCCTCCGCCCGCGCGAGACGGCGACCATCATGGGTGTCTGCAGTCATGTTCTTCGGAAGGGGTCGCACCTGGAGTGCAAAGCGCCAGGCTTCAGGGATGCGGACCCGTTCTTCTGTATGTGTTGCGTAGGAAATGTGTAAGCGGGTTAGAAGGCGGCTCCCCGCAGGTGTTTTGCTTAGGCGCAAGTAATGATTGTTAAGATGAGCTTCTCGTAACTCCCCAAAGGTGTTGGTCATCCCCAGACCGAGGAGACGCTTGTTGGACGTCGTTATGGGGAGGTCGAGCGCTCTCTTATAAATCTTGCGGAGAACTACCTCTAAGGCATTCTCATCGCATTTGCGTAGGTGGAGGTAGGGAGCCGAATATAAAATCCGGCTGGTCACGAATGTATTGGCCAGCCGCAGGGCATCTTTGCATCGTAGTCCCCCCCTTTTATTGGACACCCGGCGGAGCATCCGACCCACCTGGTCCCCCACCTTACGTAACTTGTTTAGGGTAGTGTCTATCTTGCGCCTATGATGAATGAAAAGCCCCAGTACCCGGATCTCCGCGTGTTCAGGTATCGGTCCGCTAAGTAGGGAAAGGGCAATTTTGGTTGTGCACTTTGAGTTGGGGCGTATGTGCACAAATTCAGATTTGCTCGGGGAGCATTCAAGACCACAGCGACGAGCGTATTCGTCCACTATAGCTGCCGCTTGTTGCAGGTTGGTCTCGATGTCTCCAACCGATTGTTGTGTTGCCCAGAGGGTGATGTCGTCCGCATACAGAGCGTGCTGCACACCGGCGACCTCCGCCAGCTGGGTAGGGAGCTTCATCATGGCCAGATTAAATAGTAATGGCGAGAGGACAGCTCCCTGTGGGGTCCCTCGTGTACCAAGTTGATATGGGCCATATTCTGTGTCTTGTAGCCGGATATAGGATTGGCGATCTGTAAGGAATTGTTTGATATAATTGAAAGTATTGCGCCCACAATGTGTTTGCGACAAGTGGGATAGGATGATCTCGTGGGTCACATTGTCGAAAGCCCCCCGCAGGTCAAGTGCGACGACTACTTTATCATTGCTGGGGTGCTCGACGGGGTCGAGAATCTCCTTGTGAAGTTGCAACAGGACATCTTGTGCGGACCGGTGTGGGCGGAAACCGTACATGGTGTCTGCGAAAATGTTTTGTTGTTCCAGGAAAGCCGACAATCTGTCGCGGACCATAGTCTCCATCAGCTTCCCCACACACGAAGTGAGGGAGATGGGCCGGAGGTTGTCGGTGTTAATGGCTTTACCTGGCTTGGGAATGAAAGTTACTAGTGCCGTTTTCCAATCTATGGGGAGTGGTGGGACCGGAGCAGCCCTATGTTACATGATATGTTGTTGGAATTCCGCCACCCAGGGGCAGATGCTGTCATATCTGTCGGGGAAGATGGTGTGGTTACTGTGCATTTCCTTTCCTTAAAAACCAAACAAAACAAGTGAGCCGACGGCGTTCATAGAGTTCTTCCGCGTTGACAACTTTGCAAAGGCCGTTCATTTTCACTAAAAGGAAGACGCACAACTACTGATCCGGAGTTCTCGGGTTCGAACCCGACCGCGGCGGCTGCGTTTTTATGGAGGAAAAACGCTAAGGCGCCCGTGTGCTGTGCGATGTCAGTGCACGTTAAAGATCCCCAGGTGGTCGAAATTATTCCGGAGCCCTCCACTACGGTACCTAATTCTTCCTTTCTTCTTTGACTCCCTCTCTTAACCCTTCCCTTACGGCGCGGTTCAGGTGTCCAACGATATACGAGACAGATGCTGCGCCATTTCCTTTCCCCAAAAAACCAATTATTATTATTATTAAGACGCACAACTGGCTCTGTGGGTCAGTGGAGATCTCAATCTCGCTTTTATGTACATGGCGTTGGTGTCCAACTGCAAAAGCCTGCTTTGATTGCGTTCCGCAAACTGGATAGGCCGCGCACCCTCCCTGCCAACCCGCCACGGTGGCTCAGTGGTTAGAGCACTCGGCTACTGATTCGAAGTACCCGGGTTCGAACCCGACCGCGACGGCTGCTGCGTTTCGATAGAGGCGAAACGCTAAGGCGCCCGTGTGCTGTGCGATGTCAGTGCACGTTAAAGATCCCCGGGTGGTCGGAATTATTCCGGAGCCCTCCACTACGGCACCTCTTCTTCCTTTCTTCTTTCACTCCCTCCTTTATCCCTTCCCTTACGGCGCGGTTCAGGTGTCCAACGATATATGAGACAGATACTGCGCCATTTCCTTTCCCCAAAAACCAATTATTATTATCCCTGCCACCCTGGGAGGTGGCGTGCAGTTAATGGTTGATCGCGAGAGATTGACCACCAAATGAACGCTGCGGCCTAGCAATTGCTGCAGTGCCGCATGTCAGCCGCAACGCTGTCAGCGCTAATGCATTCAGGCCACATCTCTCTCTCACCACCGCCACATGTATCCAAGCACTAATGAGGCGTCCGCATATCCAGGGAGCCAGTTATGCGCCCCTCCTTTCCTCAAGCCATCGCCATCTAGAACATTGTCAACGCCAACGCCAATGAACGCAGTGAACTCCGACATCTTTAGCTTTGTATATCCTGGGTTGGCCGAGCTAATCCAGATTAATTTTTTTTTCTAGTGGCACAGCAGTCATAAAGCGGAACTTGAAATGCCACGGGAGATTCAGTGTATTGTGTGCGCAGCTCAAAATCGAAAGAATGGTAGCTACAAAAATTTGCAATGTTTTCGATACTTCAATTTTTTTATAAATTTCTGGCTAAGTGCAGCCGCTCACTTTTATTTTGCTTGTGTTTTTTGCGTTGCCAGCTTATTTATCAAGTAAATTTTCGAAAAGTTTTGCACCCAGTACTCTGGCCTTTTTTTTTCTTTCCTAAGTGTAATCAGTAAGCAAGAGTTTCATGTATTAAAATGCTCAATACATTTAGCAATTCTTGGAAAATTATATTTATTTTAAATCACCCAGAACTAGTCATTGTTGCGCGATAAGGAAAGAGTTAACTGCCCCTTGCCACGGTGCTCAGTTTGCTCACAATCCGATGGGCAGGTTGGGATGACGCCGCAAGGTTACGTGCCGAAGGTGGCACCTGCCTCCTGCGTTGCTTCTCCTAGGCTGTTCAAGGGCAACAGAGAAATGCTATGTTGCCATCGAATAACGGGGGCCAAGTCACAACAATGGAAAGCCCTGTTGACACGTGTCGCTAAGTCTTCGACAAACAGCAAGCTATCCCGAACTCCAGACAATACCCGGCTAACTTAATATACCGACACAAGCATGAAAGGTTTAATAAAGTTGACAACCGGCTGAATCTAAGCTATTTGGTTCACTTATGTAATCTCTCTAACAGCCGGAAATGCACAACACAACAATGAAATATACAAGACCCGAGACTCTCTGTCTTGTCGTGCTCTTCATGCAATTACGTCAGTGGACAAAGTAGCTCAGTTTCAGAATCTTTATTTCTAGTTCGCTGAGCTTGTCCCCTTTTCGCGCGTATTCCCCAAATTCAGGTAAAAAGCCTTATGTCTCTTGTTATTCTATGTTTTCGTGCCCTTGTTGTTAGAGAGATTAGGTTTACTAGAGCTCCCGCTCCCTCTCTCTCCCGCCGTAAAGCAGGCTTGTGCGGTTCATCTTCGATCCTGTCAATACTCGAGCCTCCGCACGTATCTAAACTTCGCACAATACGAACTCTCCTATGTTGCCTATCCGATGCAGGCGGCTGCTTCATCTTCGCAGCGCAGACCGGTTGCACCATCCAGTTTGAGCTGGATAAAGCCTGTCGAAGCGTGCCCTGACGCCGCCGTCGGCCGTCCGTGAGAGAAAAATAGCTTCTTGCCGCGGCTCTCGACGCCCGTGGCTGCTGCCGCCCAGCCGAGCGTAGCCAGCGGCTAAAGCCAGACGCTCGGGCTGACCACCTCTGTCGCCTACATACCGAAACTTTTAGACAGCGATCAGTGCGCTTCACCGTGCTGCTAGATTGCGTTGCTCCGACAGCCTCAGTAATATGTAACATGCATCTCATACTTCGCTCGCCAGTTTTTAATCACCATGAGAGTAGCTGCCCAAAAAGACAGGAGTTAGCGATAAGGGCAGTTAGCGGCCAGCAACTGCGTGAAACCGACACCTCAAGTTGCCACTCTGGTTATTCCCCATCGCCTCCCTTAAGCTGTTTTCGCGGCAATGCGAATGCATTCTTCTTCCTACTCTCTGTCTCATTTTTCAGGTCAAGGGCCCCGCCTATGATCCATAGCCTGTTGTGTTGCAGTACATGTGTGCTAAAAAAAAACACCGTAATAGTCACCGCTGCAAAGTCGCGTGAAGAAGCAATCACATTTTTCAAATCCAACCTCTTATCTTTCAATCTTTTCTTCACCCCATTAGCTGCGACCATGTAAAGACTGTTCTGGTGGTCATCATCTACTTGCACCTTACGAAATAAGTATTACGCTATCTAGCTGCAAGTTTCGTTGATAGACGATAACTATGTCGATTTCTCACCGGTTACGCTGGTTACTACGGAGACGCAATTAACTGGCTGACTGTGGAGCACGTCGATAACCAAAACCAAAAGTGATGGTGTGAGTGCGTCCATGTGGTCAGCGGCATTGGTGGAGCATCGTTTAATGGGGTCTGTTGATTAGAAATCTAGCAGGCGTCTCCAAAATTACGAATACAACTCAAGTTTCACGACATAAAATTCCTTAATTAAAGGGCAGCGGCTGTAATGGCAATAGCACGCATTGCTAATGATAAGGAAGAAAAGCAAACGAATGCTAGCTGTGCCTGATACTGAGCGCGGTAAAGACCGATTCGAATATTGCAGCTAGTACTCTAAATCCTTAAAATATGCTGCATTGACAACGCAAAGCATTTCATGCTGGTGACTACCATAGGCCGGCACACTCACTCATGAGTGCACTCATACCACACACTTTGCCAGGCTCTTGAACTGCACAAGCTAGGCTCACCACGGAAACATGAAAACCAAGCGCGCTTTTCGCTAATGCCAGAGGTTGCTGTTTCTGTCATGCACTTCAAAAAGCCGCATGTCGCATATCACTGAGCATGTGGTTTTTATTATTTGTATACACAGCATCAGACATGGTGGCGGCTTGACTGCAAGGAGAAAGCGGAAGTGGAATTAAAATGTAATATTTTCATCTCCTCAAAAAATTATCGCTTCGTGCCGATGGTGATGAAGCGTGTCGGCGATTTAGCCAGTCGATATTAGGTGGCAACCAAATTGGCCACATAAGGAGCTTTTCATAAACAGGTCGAAGGGTGTCAGCATGTTTTGACACTGAACTGTGCTCGTGGAACAGGAAAGAGTTCAAGTTTTTCTCCTATGATCTCCCCAGTGTCCAAAGAAATCGAATTTTTTTTTAGTGTCAGGAAAGGGCTCCCGCCAGCATCATGTACGCCAACCTAGTACGGCGCCGGCAATTTGGGCTGCTGAGGGCTGCCCTGGCAAGTCAACAACTGCATGCAAGCTTCCGCTGCATGTGTGTATGGCGTTGTTCTGATTTGTGGGGCCTAATCTCCGGCCTTCGGCGGGTGAAACGGGCTTGTGAAATGCGATTTTTTTATCTTTGTGTTTTCAGTACTGTTAGTGGAATAACTTCTGATTGCACACTCCAATTTCAGCCATTCTACGCGCACTGCTATCTGGACAGCATGAGGAATCCTTTGAACCGAATACTACGGTTTCCTCTTAAGAAATGTTCTATAAGGAATCCTCCCAGTAACTTCCCATCATTTCAGTAGGGCACGCACTGCAAAATGGCTCACAAGTTAGCTTGCATTCTTCACGAACAACGGTTCATCTACCAATGACGCGCCGGACTACGGGACAATAATTAACTGTAGTGTTAGAATACCCTGTTAACACTCAGATGCGCATGTGGTCTCCCCACGCACCGGCCTCAGGCGAAAACACTATGGTGGTTTCTAAGTCCTTCTTCAGACAGGTATTATGATCAGCGCAGGCAACGTACTGCACGGCAGGCATGTCCACAGATCTGTCACGCATACCTGCTCTGGCTAGACGAAGCAAGCCCTGTTCAGCTCTTAAATACGCCCCAAATTAAACTCAGGACGCAGTTGTTAAGGGATTGATAATGGCTACTCTCTTTTAGATTCTTTTTCCGCAGGTCAGATCTGTACTTGGCGCCCATTTCAGCCATTTTCCTTTTGGTGACGGCCTCACTTGATCTTCTAAAAAGCTCTCTCCATTTCCCACGCCACGAAAAGTATCCATAGTCGCCACCTGCCTCCAATGTGTTCATGCAGGCTCACGAACATGTCATTGTCACGGCAAACCTAATATTTGTACTTAGACACCGTCCAAGACCACTGTCAAGCAAAATCATCATTGTTACTTAGATACCGACCGTTGAAAAACGTGTCTAAGCATCTTGGCTGACGATAACCCTGGCACTCATCGTTTCAGCAGCAAATGCGGGAGCATACGTACGTAACATTCGTTCGGGACACCGAAGGTGCGTGATAAGTTTCCCCTTCCTTAGAGCATGAAAACTCTTAAAATTGGCTAAAAAGTCCGAGAGAGCTCCGAGCGGCTGACCACCACTTCGGTGCGACCAAGGCTGTGCCAGGGACGCCACGAGCGCAGTCGGCTGCAGCAGTAAATCTCTCATCCCCTCCTTTGTCATCAAACAAGGAAACATTGAGTGAACGTGGGTGAATGGACATGAGCGTGACTAAATGGTTGTGACTCGTGAGAGTCAGCGGACGTGAGTGTGAGTGAGTTGTTTTGAATGCGATTGAGTGGTTGTAAGAGTGAGTGGTCATGAGTGCGAGTGGGTCGTTGTTAAGTGCGAGTGGTCATGAATGTGAGTGAGAGTGAGTGTTCATGAGTGTGAGTGGACATCAGTGCGAGTATGAGTGAGTGGTTATGAGTGTGGGTGAACATGAGTGCGTGTCTGAGCGTGTGGTCATGAGTGCGAGTACGAGTGGTCATGAGAGTGAATGTGACTTAATGGTTGTGAGTGTGAGTGGACATGAGTGTGAGTGACCGGATGTGAGTGCGAATGACAGTGAATGTGAGTGTGATTGAGCCACCTCTCATAATGCCGAGGTATGGTGCCTACTTTCGGGCTACGAGACAGGCCCCAAATCTAGCGGCAGTTGTTAGGTAAAAGGGGTTTATGAAGAGCGGCGGCAGAGCTCCTTGTGCAAAAAAGTTTAAAATGTATAGGGAAGGATCCAAATGCGCGAAAAAAACCTGCGAGGATCAAGCGGTTTGCAGAATGGCTTCCAACGTTCAACTTGCAGATCATTAATTCAGCACTGGATATCTTTCGGACCCGTCTTTTGTCGCTGATGTCTAAGGCAACTTTGTGCGCCCGTAACCACGTTCCGCAAGCGATCGAAGATGATGTTGTTGCACATCGATCTCTCTGCGTGTGCGTATGTGACGCCGCCGCTACGCATCATAGTATCTTAATGGAAGTACCCCATTTGCTAAAATTAACCGAGCAAAATGGTTTGCTTCTGAGCCATATTCAGTAGTCCATACGTCAATCCTACAGACCACAGGTGATAATAATAATAATAATAATTGGTTTTTGGGGGAAAGGAAATGGCGCAGTATCTGTCTCATATATCGTTGGACCCCTGAACCGCGCCGTAAGGGAAGGAATAAAGGAGGGAGTGAAAGAAGAAAGGAAGAAGAGGTGCTGTAGTGGAGGGCTCCGGAATAATTTCGACCACCTGGGGATCTTTAACGTGTACTGACATCGCACAGCACACGGGCGCCTTAGCATTTTTCCTCCATAAAAACGCAGCCGCCCCAGGTACAAAACGATGACGACCAAGGTTCTCCTTACCTTACACAGATTTGGATATTAAGGGTAGCCATGTGTGACCCTCTACGTGGCTAGGAAACTAAACTCGTTGATCGCTTACTTTTGGCACAGACTGTACTTGACTGTAATGTAAGTGGCTATATGAAGAAAGCAAAAGAGGAAAATGGCCGAGCCTGTCGACTGGAACCCACTCGGCCGCTGTCACCGCCACCTAAGAAAAAAAGGAAGTCGAACGACAAAACTGCAAGGTAAAGGTGGAAACAGTAGCCAGGCGTTGCAGCCTCCGCGCGCGCCGAGGCAACAACGATGGCTATGGGAAACTCGGGTGCACTTCTTTCACAAGACCAATACATACTGCAGAGCACTCTGCGGTGTGTAGAATTTCGCTATGCAGCACCGCATTCATATTGTAAAACCTTTTAGTCGAACGCTGAGATATGCTACTTGCCCTTTTCCTCATCCAACTACCAGCCGCGTTGGAAAATGGATATGTCGTACTGTCGAAAAGGAGATATCTTGTTCCCAATGCTGCTGGTGCGTGGATAACGTAAAAAGCAAACAGCATTCCTTCATGTTCGATTAAAAGTGTTTACGATATTAATGCATCCGGCTTTTCGGTTCGGCCCACACTACAGCATTTTAGTGCACTACTTCACGGGTTGTATAGGTTCACCGGTAGAATATCTGATACGGGTCCCATTTGAACCCAACATATTGAACTTATTTTTGGTAATGTGGCGGAGTGCTTGAAGGTTTCTTCACTTCCGCCACCGGTTGGCCCGGTATTGCACTGCCTCCGGGATCGGCCTGGGTCATTATACCGCGCGTCTTTTCTATCCTGTCCTGCTATCCCATCTTTGAACTCTCCTACCATCTGCACGTGGCATCGACTGTGGCTCGGCTTGAGCCAGTGGGCAGGCCTGTGCACTTTCCTTTTCTTTCTTCCTGGCAACAACAGACAGACAGACAGACAGACAGACAGACAGACAGACAGACAGACAGACAGACAGACAGACAGACAGACAGACAGACAGACAGACAGACAGACAGACAGACAGACAGACAGACAGACAGACAGACAGACAGACAGACAGACAGACAGACAGACAGACAGACAGACAGACAGACAGACAGACAGACAGACAGACAGACAGACAGACAGACAGACAGACAGACAGACAGACAGACAGACAGACAGACAGACAGACAGACAGACAGACAGACAGACAGACAGACAGACAGACAGACAGACAGACAGACAGACAGACAGACAGACAGACAGACAGACAGACAGACAGACAGACAGACAGACAGACAGACAGACAGACAGACAGACAGACAGACAGACAGACAGACAGACAGACAGACAGACAGACAGACAGACAGACAGACAGACTTCACGGGTTCAAACCCGACCAAGAAACATGTGGCTTGCGTGAACTTGAGAGTGCAGAACTAAAAAAAAATATTGCCACGCGCGAACAGATCAGCTTCGCTTGCCACTTCACGAGAGCACTATGCTCTCGTCGCAGCCGATCGCGCCTCTTTTTGTTATTGTCCGCTGTTGTAGTGCCTCTTGTTGTTGCTGTTGCGTCTGAAACGATAGCATACACCTATGGTAGGGGATTGGCCAGGGATTTGTGCAGATTCAAACAGAAGAATTAATCCATGTTTATCTCAAGCGACCCACAAATAAAAAATTTAGGAAGCTTGAAAAACAAGTGACTAATTTTGAGAGATTTTGAGCAGATTGAAATGAAAATTGTGGAACCAAAGAGGTAAGGGTATAAAGAAGTTAATTTTAAAGGAATAATCATAAATAAATACATTTTGAGGGAAAGTAAACGGAAAGAAGAGTTAACATAAAGACCCCTCGGTCTCGATAACATACCTTTGAAGAAGCTCACACACCAGCTAAGGGCATGCGCTTTGACGGTTCCCCCGAAGGAGAGCAGGACGCAACGAGTAAACAGCAGCCCTAATTGAGCGAGAGGAATTTGCAAACACTTAATTCTCTGCCGTGCAAACCGCCGACAGTAGAGGGTGAAAGGATCTATCGTTTCAAGGTCTCCGCATGACGCACATAGATTAGACGGCATGAGCCCAGAAAGCCATAAACAAGCACTGAGACAAGGAATCCTGCGGCACAACAGTGTCATGGAAACCTCACATTGCCTTGAAGCATATGAACGAATGTTCCATGGGAATTTTAGTTGTTTATAGTCGGCCGTAGCAAGAATGGGTTCATGGCTCAGGTTCTGGTGTAGTTGGAAACGTAATAACGCGACGTGGTTAACAGGGTAAGACTTGGAACGACGTGGGCAACAAGCCCATTGATGGATGATTTCGCTAAGAAATCGACCATCGAATTTGAAGTAATACCTCAGTGCCCCGAAGTACACTGAAAACGCACTTCTTCCACATGAAAGGGCACAGAGCACATTAGGGATTGGTACAAGAGACTCGAGCTTTCAAGCGCTTCGAAGACTGAGAGTCTGAGAAAATGATTACATGAGGAATATAGCGGGAACGTTTTGAAGGACCAAACCAATAGCAAGAAATTCTGCAGAGAAAATTGGCATATAAGCAGGAATCCGAATATAATAACTTCAATCTAGTGCGTGGGAATAAATAACTACTGCTGCTTTTTCGCCATGAACAGGGGCATATGTGAAAATAACTACGTGGCCCGGATATTGGAACAGATATTCTTCCAGGAGACCATTTACTACATTGGCAGTCAAGTTTTTGCATACTACGGCAGCGTATGGCTGAAGGAAACAACTGGTGCAGCCTGCTCATTGCTAACGCATTGCACACACCTAAACGAGACTGCAATTGTAGACAACAGGTACATTGTAACCACAAACTGAGGCAGCTTGTATTGCGCCCAATGTTTATCTAGAAACAAAGCAGGGTTTTTCAACAAAATGGGTAGAGCCACTTCAGGCATAGTCTCAAGTCCCCGTAAGAAGGTTCGCACACAATTTGTTTCTGATTTTGGCAAACACAGACAAAGCCGTACAGCTCGCCTCTATAAAAGCACCAGAGATTAGTTTTGTACCTAGAACAACTGGAGAACAGAACGCAACCGAGCTCCAAAATTGGTCTTACGTAAGTCTTATAGAGAAATAAGAGTGTCTTTGCGCATACCAAGTTTCTTATTGATGATTCGCGTCAGATGACCGAGAGCCCGCTCACCTTTCAGGACAGTACTTTTGATATGACATCACCAGTCTAAATGAGGGTCGTCTATTAAACCTAGGTATTTTAAGGACTCAACTTCTGGGATTTGGGTGCCATGATACCGCAGGCAGATATAAAAGAGGGAACGCGGGTAGGAAAACGAGAACGGAAGGTTTATTCACATTGAGAATTAAATATCACCTACACAACCAAACTTACAGGGCATTGAAGTAGCCTCGCAATAGCTGGTACAGTGAATGAATATCTCTAGCAGATGCGAAAAATGCGATGGCCCCCCACATACACACACGCTATGGTGGCACCCTGAATAAGTATGTCCCGAATGAGTATGTTATGAAGTAATGGTGACAGGACCGATCCCTCTAGTCTGTGAAAAATTTTGGAAGTAACGGTAACGAAACCATCGGAACAGAAGAAACGTCTGTAAGACAGACCTTCAACTCCAGCATCTTCAAGGCTGGCTCTTAAGGACCAAGACAACGACAAGCGCTGAACTCTCGGACCCTCTTGCGTGCTCTGGAGTGACGCTGCCGCTGGTCTATACATACTTGAGAGAAAACTGAGAAATATTTTCAACTTTACCCAACGTTTCAGGACCAACTCGGTCCCTTCTTCAGGGGTGACTAAAGTGTGCTAGTAGCAGCAGCAAAACGAGAGAAAACTGAGAAATATTTTCAACTTTACCCAACGTTTCAGGACCAACTCGGTCCCTTCTTCAGGGGCGACTAAAGTGTGCTAGTAGCAGCAGCGGGTTGCTGCCTTCGCTCTCCCTTTGTTAGCACGTGGTGCAGTCCACTAACGTACGCAGAGGGGAGCGTTCCTGAAGTAATATTCATCGCCTCCTTTGTGAGCCGGATGTTCCATGACTCCACAACTCGCCTCTTGGGCAGGTTTGGTTCCACGGCCAAGACGCTCATCTCCTCGAAGCCTATCCGGTTGTCGGCGCGCTCGCAATGCTTTCTCTCAACTATCTCATGAACCCAACCAGACGGACTTCCGTCGAAGATGTTTTCGTTCTGGTCTATACATGGACTGCACCGCTAGTTCGCGATGCAGCGACTTCCAAAGCATTCCTCATGACAAGTGGTGGAGGTGATAACGGTCCCCTCACCCTGGAGCTTCGCAGCCGAGCATTGCCTACCGCCTCTGCGATGACCGAGACTGTCACCCAAACTGCATCACCGCTTTCGTCGGCCTTCTTTTGTTCCGGCGAAGCGCGGCAGCGCGACCCAGCCATCTTCAGTGGCACAGATGGCACGCATGCGGAGGACTGGTTGCCCTCCTATGAACGCGTATGTGCATACAATAAGTGGGACAACAGCGTCAAGCTCGCCACTGTTACCTTTTAGTTGAGCGACGTTGCCAATCTCTGGTTCCGAAACCACGAGACAGACACCTCAAGTTGGGCGGATCCCAAAACCAGCCTCACAGAAGCATTTGGCCGTCCCTCTGTGCGTAAGCGTCGCGCCTAGCAACGCTTCCGAAGTCTGGCCCAGCAAACCGGGGAAAACTTCACTAGTTATATTTAAGATGACGTCGACTTCTGCAGCGTGCCAACCTTTTCACAAGCGAGGCATACAAGATCAGACATATTATTAAAGGCATTAACAATGATGCCTTCCATATACCCGCTACCAAGCATCCCCAGACTGTCTCACACGCCATAAGCTAATACCAAAGCTTCGATGAGTTGCGCAAACAGCTTCTTGCCACCTGGCGCGTCGGCTTTAAGGAGAACATACTTTCCAGCTTCGCTCTCCCTGGTGACGGTGTTCTGGACCACTAGTCGCTCCTTCAGCGCATCCAGCAGTTTGTTCGTGAGAAAGTCGCACGCCAGCTGTGCTTGTCTGTCTGCCCGCCTACCCCTGCGCCTTAGCCCACGCCCAACCTCCAGCATGTCATCGAGGAGCAGGTCGCTGGGGTCGTGCCACATCCTGCTCGGCCGCCCCTGATCGCGGCTCTTCTAACGTACGCCAGTGCTGTGGTGTGGTCCCGGCCCTCACCTGCTGCCCCTGTCTACAGGCCGCCTAACCGACTGTTAAAACACTAGCGACCTGTAACCCCACCTCACCGTCCGGTTGCCCGCCCCCGATCACGGCCGCAGCCACTCAACCACTCGCGCACGCAGGACAACCGCCCTATTTGCCACGCCTGCGGTGGGCCACGTGGCTCTTTTGTGCCGCAGTCGTGACTACCATCCGTACGATTATAGGCGTGAGCGGACGTGCGAACTTCTGCAGTCCTCCTCGCCAAAGCCACATAAGCCGCCTCCTGATTCTTCTCTTAGTTACTATCTCCGCTCCCACCGCTCGCTGTCTCCTGGCCGGCGTTCCCATGCTCCGCCGCCAACCCGCCGTCCACGCGGAACACTAATGGCCGCAGTTCCGGACGCAAGAACTGCGCCGCCAGCGACTCAATCAAGAGTTGTTTCTGTGCCTTCCAATATTATTACCGTGTTCGTTGAGGTAGTTGCCGTCGAAGCACGTGTTGACACTGGCGCAGCCGTTCCCGTTCTCAGTCACTCCCTCTGTCGCAGACTCAAAAAAGTGATACGGCTCTTCCTGCCATTTCTTTTGCACCGCTAGTGCTCAGTGCAATCGACCATTAGCCGCCTGCACCGCCCGCCTGCTTATCGAGAACGTTCAATACACAATAAAGTTCATCGTCCTCGTCCGCTCATCTCAAGATGTCATCCTTGGTTGGTACTTCCTCTACACACCTCACGCCGTTATTCACTGCGCCTGTGGTCAGCTTGAGTTATCGCCCAGCAGTGACGCTCCCTTGGATGTACCCGGTTCTGCTGCCGCTTCTGTCTTCGTCTAAGAGGACACAGACGTTCTGCCTTTCTCTTCGGTGCTGGTGCTTCTCTCTTGTGCTGCTCTCTCCGACGAAACAGTAACCTATATGCCCTCTTTACGATGCGCTGACCAGAAACCCGTTTGGCTGCCTTATGCTGTGCTGACAATTATTCGTGGCTCAAGCGCTATTTATGTGTCCAACCCGTTATCCTGCCCTACCACTTTACTCCGTGTCCAATCGCTTGGTAGTGTTGTCTTTCTCGATCCCGCCGCAGCATACCCCCCCCCCCCCCCCCCGCCGAGAGTACTATCGGCCTTCACGTCAGCGCCATTAGGCCTGTCCCCATCGCCAATCCGTCGTTTCTCAATATTTTTCACCGTTCCGTCGACGCCCCCCTGACGCCTACCCAACGAGCCCAACTTTTCGCTGCACAGTTTTAAAGCTTTGTTTCACTACCAGCAACCTTCCATGGACCGCTCAAGCAGCGTTACCCACTGTATTGACACTTGTACCCATGCCCCTTTGCGCCAAAGTCCGCACCGCGTGTTAGCCGCTGAGCGCCGCATTATTGACGAAAAGGTGATCGACATGCTCAAGCGCCACGTGATCCAGCTGTCGCACAGCCCGTGGGCATCCCCGGTGGTGCTGGTCAAGAAAAAGACGGTTCCATCCGGTTCTGCGTCAGCTATCGTCGCCTGAACAAGTTTACACGCAAGGATGTTTACCCTCTCCCTCGTATCGACGACGCCCTCAACTGCCTGCTCGGACGACTAGGGCCTTTTGGCTCGTTAGGTCGGAGCAGTTGAGCAGCCCTGGAGTCCAATGGGCTCCCGTAACGAGGAGCCCACCTAGTGTTTGTAAAGGAGGGTCCCTTCAGGGCCCTCTCGTACTTCCTTCATATATATTACCAATAAAGTTTTCTCTGTCTCTCTCTCTCAACTGCCTGCAGGGCGCTGAGTTCTTTTTCTTCATTGGACTTTCGCTCGGGTTTCTGGCAGGTGCCCAGGGCTGAGGTTGATTGGCCAAAAAGCGCATTCGTCACGCCCGACGGTCTCTATGAATTCAATGTCATAACCTTCGGCCTCTGCAATGCACCCGCCACATTCGAGCGCATGATGGACAACCTACTCCGAGGACACAAATGGCACAGATGCCTTTGTTACTTAGACGACGTTGTTATCTTTTCCCCTGATTTTTCGCCTCACCTCCAGCACCTTGAGACTGTTCTTCGGTGCCTGACCCACGCTGGCCTCCAACTAAGTTTTAAAAAGGACCGCTTCAGAGCTCGGCAGCTCACCATTCTCGCACATGTCGCGTCGAAGGATGGCGTTATCCGGGACACGGCAAAGTTGCAAGCTGTGGAAGAATTCACAACGCCCACTTCTGCGAAGGAACTCCAAAGCTTCGTCGCCCTCTGCTCCTACTTCCGCCGCTTCTTCCGCAACTTCGTCACTATCATCGATTCCCTGACCAAGCTCCTTTCAGGCCACGACATTTCGGCCTGGTCGCCAGCCTGTGATGACGCCTCTGTGACACTTCGTCGCCTTCTGACGACTCCGCCAATTCTGCGTCATTTCGACCCTTGTTCTCCCACAAAACTCCATATATTGCTCAGCGCAAGTCTGGCTTTGACGAATACGTTGTCGCGACGTCAGCAGCACACTCACAAAACCTGAAGCCAACTATTCTGTCACCGAGAAGGAATGTTCAGCCATCCTTTGGGCGATCGTCAAATTTTATCCCTACTTGTACGGGCGCACTTTTGACGCTGTCACTGATCACCACGCCCTCTGCCGGCTGTTCTCTCTGAAAGATTCCTCCGGTCGACTGGTGCGTTGGGTCTTGCGACTCTAAGACTACGACATTCACGTTGTGTATCATTCCGGCAGTACACATGCCGATGCTGATGCCTCTCACGTTCCCCTCAGCCATCTGAGGCAGTGCCTTGTATATCCGCCCTGCATAATTTGTCGTTTGAGCCCGGTGCTATGGCTTCAGAGAAAAGTATACACCCATGTACAGCTTGCCTCTTGGATTTCGTATCTGGCCAATCGTCACGACCTCCTTCCCGTGCTCTCCGTCGCCAGTTCGACCATTTCGCCATCAGATACAAGCTTCTTTATCGCCGGAAGTAGCTCCCGGATGGTTGCAAGTAGTTGCTTGTCATTCCGACACATCTGCGCTCCGTCATTTGTTCTTCCTACCACGATGGTCTCTAATGCGACCATGCTTCTTGAAGACCTTCTCTCGTCTACGACATCGGTACTACTGGCGTGGGACGTACCTTTATGTTCGCCAGCTCGTTCAGTCCTGCACCGCATGCCAGCGCCGAAAAAAACCACCTCGCCGATCCGCCGCTCCTATGCAGCCGCTGCCTTGCCCAGCGCAGCCCTTCGAGCGTGTTGGCATGGACCTCTACAGCCCTGTTCCCAGCACATCAGCCGGCAACCGCTGGATCATTGTTGCCATCGATCGTCGATCATCTTGCACGCTACGCCTAAACGTCGCCTTTACCATCTGCAAAAGCCCAGACATTACATCCTGCATATTCATCGCCTCATTCTTCGCCATGGTGCTCCCAAAGAGTTGCTGAGTGATAGAGGTCTCGCCTTCCTCTGAAGTTGTAGAAGCTGTCCTTCAGGAATGCAACATCGTTCATCGCACCACTTCCGCCTACCATCGCGGACAAATGACATCGTTGAGAGTCATAACAACACCGTCGTCGACATGGTGACTGCGTATATTGTTTGTGATCACTGTAACTGTGACCGCGTTCTACCTTTTGTCACCTATGCTTATAACTCTGGTGCTCAAGCCACCACGGGATTCTCTCCATACTTTCTCCTGCACAATGGGCACCAATCTACCATACCACCCTGATGCTTCCAAATTCACGACCCCTTCCCAAGCCGCAACTTAAGCCGAAGAATGCGGACAGCTTGCTTGGTCCTTCACTTCTCACGCCCAGGAGCAGCATAAAAGCGCCCATGTTCACTCTACCCTTCTTCCCGCTTACCTTCCTGACTCTTTGGTCTGGCTATGGGCACCCTCCTCAAGACCCGGTCTTTCCTCCAAACCTTCCTGTCTATTTGGTCTGGCTATGGGTACCCTACTCAAATTCCGGTCTTTTCTCCAAACTTCTTAACAAGTGCAAGAGCCCCTACCGCATTCTTAAGCAGACATCCACCGTCAATTACCTCATCGAACCCCTTATGCATCGTCCCCTGACCACCGTCGCCGAGGAAGTGAAATTGTTCACATAGCCCACCTCAAACCATACTACAACCCCGCCGTCGTCACATCACCCTAGGCCGTCAGGATGGCGCCTTTTCACCCGGGGGCAGTTGTAAGACAAGCCTTCGGGTCCAGCATCTTCAGCAGCTGGCGCTCAAGGAAAAAGACAACGACAAGCGCTGAACGCTCAGACCCTCGTGTGTGCTCTGGACTGACCACTACCGCTAGTCTGTACATGGACTGTACCGCTAGTTGGTCGTGACGCAGCGTCTTACGAGACGTTCCTTATTACACGTCTATATTTTAGGAATTCCTGTGCTAATGCAACAATTTCGCCAAACTTGTTCAAGATTATTGAATGCTCTAAGCTTCCATCTGCTATGGCGATATACAAAGTGACTAAAGCCACTACCTATTTCTTCTCCATTGCTACCCTAATTCTCATTTCCAAATCTAAATGAGCAGTCCAGATCGAGCACCCTAGACGAAACCCTATCTGAGGAGGACAGAAGGCTTGCAGTGCCATAACGTGGTCTGTAAGACAGCTGTGAACAATGCGTTCAATAAGTTTTACTCAGTTAAACAAGAGGGAAATCGGCCTATTGTCATCGATTAGAAAATCCTTCCTAGGGTCTTTGAAAAGTAAGATTATTTTTGTAATTTTTCATTCAAGAGGAAGCCAAGCTTCTGAAGGAACACGTTAAAAGTATGCAATACATCAGAGGTAAAATCTTCCACAAAAGACTTCAACATACCAATAGTGATCCCGTTCCATCCAGGAACTGCAGTTTGAGGCCAGAAACTATGGAAAATAATTGAGAGGGTTGTACCGCAGTGTTGTCTGCGAGCGGTATGGGTGGGACCAATGGTCCCACCAACCGCGCTTTAAAGCGTAGAGCAGGACATTGCGCTATCTGGTCAATTTGATGTCTTGCTTCCTGAGGCGGTAACACCACTGACTTTGTAACAGTAGGGGACGGCGAATTATGATTGCGTTTCATGAACCGATACAAAGCTTAGCGATTATTTGGGCGGGATAGATGTCATGTTGGTCATTTCCTGAACGGCTGTATTGTACGCGAACGTGACATAAAGTAAGACGTGGTACCACGTTTTATACTCCAAGTCCACATCAACATCATCATGTCACATCAACATCATGCCTGCAAGTGTCCTGTTTTTAGATGTCCCGTTAGTCCGTTTGTTTGGGGTGAAATAGGGTCATCCTGCGGTGGTTTGGGCGTCCCAGAATAAGAATCGTTTAGCAGAAAATGCAGACCATCGGTCTTTTATCAGAACTTCTGTTGCGCCCTGCCGCAGGACGATTTGAAGGATGAAGAATTCGGAGAGCTCGATGGCAGCGCCACTTGGAAGCGCGGCTTTACTGCGTAGCGCATCAGGTAGTCAGTAGCTACTACGATCCACCTTTTACTGGAAGTTGACGCAGAGAATGGTCCAAGTGGATGGTGGTTGATCGAGCTTTAGAATTCCGGCTGCCTTGACAGGCGGATCTTCGCGTCGCTGACAGTCCCGGCAAGTTAGAAAATTATGCATGACGGCAGCGGATAGGCGACACAAGCACTACGTTTCTTGAATGCCTGCGAGCATTCGTGTGACTTCAAGGTGCCCAGAATATGGTTCATCGTGGCAGGCTTGAAAAATTCCGTCGCGTGGGCTCGCTGGTAGGACAAGTACTGAAGACTGCTTTAGGGCAAAATTTTTCTTTACAAGAACGCAGTCAGGTAAACAGAGAGAAGACAAAGCGCGATTGCAGGTCTTGGAAAGCGTGTCTTGCAACTTGAAGAAAGTCAGTTGCGTTGCGGATATCTGGGTCGATGCGTTTCTCTTTGGCGAAGTTTTTCGGACGGAGTGCATTCACAAAGGCTTCGTCGTCAACAACGGCCTCCGGGTCCGGGTGCACGGCAGCACGAGAATTATGTGCTAGAATGGGCAAGAAAAATAAACAAAAATAAAAGTTCCTAGCACGCGCCGCCGGTTCTTACAATGGGGTACACGAGAAAGACAGTCAGCGCCTAAGTGCTTACGCACTTACTTTGTTTGGCTCTATGATCCTTTTTAGCCATTTAAACAGCGCGCGCTCTCTTCCAATCATCCAGGTGCTTGCGCGGGCAGCGCCGATGCGCATGACCGAGCTGTTGCTCGCCAGATGTGGCATGTGGTCGCTGCGGTGAAGACATGATGAGGGCTGCGAAGCGGCGCGCGAGGATTCCTGCGAGAACACTGCTGAGGCGCAGTCATGCATTCGGCGGCCGGCCCGAGCCATCACGATGGGCCCGGACGGCGATGCATCGCCCTGCGAGCATCTACGAGGATGAAGTAGAGACATGGAATAGCTGTTTGGCGTGAGTGGCGGCTACGCGAGATGCTAAGTTCCATGTACAGTTTCATGTACAGTCTAGCGCGATTTGAAGATAATTGCCCGACCGTCGACCGCCCTAGCGTTCCAGGCGCCAAGCACCCCATTTTGGAACAATGAAAATCACAATTTCGCATTCTTTTCCTCGTTCTCTGTTCTATGCTACAACCATCACCCCGCGACAATATCACCACCCTTTGTCTTTATTCTAAGCTTTCCATTCTTTGCGATCAACTGTGGACTTGTTTGCCTGTTATCTTTGCTGACAATAACAATATTGGTTGGAAAGATCTGGTAAAGCTAATCCTTGGCACTGCTACATTTGAACAACTTTCTGTGTTGCAAAAATTAACCAGAAAATAAGTTTAAAAAGAACTTCGTCTCGTCGTACTATCTTTGTCCACCAATCAAATTTCTAAAAAGATTTTTGAGAAGGGTGTAACTGCTGCATTGCTCGATGCGATCCCAGACTACTTGTCGCAACAAAAATACCTTCACTACTCACGTTAGAGGAGCACTAAGAAATTGTTTATTGGGAAAGTTCATGTCCCAGCGAGAGATTTCCTTGAAGGTGAGCCGTCCACAGAAGAGAGTCAAGTACTTCTTCGAGACTTTTACGTGGGAAACCACTTGGAAGACGCCGGCTTCAAAGCAGGCCTAGAAAAACCACTCAGCAGGATTACGCTCTGGCAATAGCTGCTGCCGCCAACGATCCTTTCACGACAGCGAAAGAACATTCAAGAACATGTTGGCCTTCATCTGAGCCTTTCGGCAGTTCCAGAAAGACTTAATGCTGCAGGTCTGAAAACCCGCGTGGCTGCGAGAAACCCACTTTTAACCAGCGAACATCGTAAGGAGCGTTTGGAGTTTGCACGCTTGCACGAAGAATGGAGCGCTGAGTACCGGCAACAGGTCATCTTTAGTGACGAATTGACGCTCACTTTCTGGGGGAACCAGCGACTTTGTGTTTGGAGAGTCAATGGCTACCGGCGAAGTTCGTTTTGCTTTCGTATCATTTCACATGGACAGCGCAGTCATCATCATCACCCGGATTATGCCAGCTGAAGGGACGAATGCCACTCCGTACCTCTCCTATTAACCCGGCTCCTGTGCTAGCTGCGGCCCCGTTATCCCTGCAGGCTTATGAATCTCATCCGATCACTTAACTTTCCGCCGCCCCCTGTTACGGTTGCCTTCTCTCGGGATCCAGTCCGTTACCTTTAATGCCCATCGGTTATCTTGCCTTCTCATTACGTGCACTGCCCATTTCTTCTTGATTTCGACTAAGATGTCATTACTTCGCGTTTTTTTTTCAGAATAATAGACATTTGGACAAATTGGTATGGTACGATTTTTTAATTAGCCAGCACGAAAGACAAGTACGAGAAGTAGGCACAACGAGTGCTGACTCGCAGCAGAAGTTTGTTGAAGCAAACGGAGATTGAATGACAAGTCATACATCACTAGGCGTGGTTATTTATCTTCTGTTTGCTTGAATAAACTTCTCTTTGGAGTCCCCTCACCAACTCTGTTCTCTTCTTGTCTCTTTAAGTCACACTTGTCAATTTCCTTTGCATAGCTCCCTGCGTCTTCCTCAATATAAGTTGCAGCGTAGTAGTAGTGTGGCACCTATTTAGGAGGAGAAGGGTTATCGTGGAATGAGGCAGACATGTCGAGAGGGGAGTAGCATGTGACAACAAGTAGTTATGATGGAAGGAGAGTGGAGAGTACGGCGGGAGCAAAGGAATACGCCGCACTCCGTATGCGGGCGCTGCTGTGAAACCCGCCGCCCGAGGAGAGGCTTTAAGACTGGCTTACCAGAGCGGAGTGTCAGTCGAAGCGTGAGTGTGTGTGCAAAACTAACAACAATGGCATGTATAAAAATATTCATGCCTCTCTGATATTCGTAGCGTCTAATTCCAGATGTTACCGAAGAATACGTCGCCCGCAGTACCATCACTTAGAAGCAGTTTTGCACAGCGCAACACACAAGACAAGAACTGATACCACGAGCGCTGACTATCAACTTAGGTTTACTCCGCTTTGCACGAAATATATAAGGAAGGAAGCGGCACAAGATGAGAGGCAAGATAAAATAAGACCCGGAAAGTACATGAAACAGTGAACGGCTACTTCCACACCGTAACGGAGACAAATAATCAATTTATTTTTTTCAAGCAATCTAACAGATGGTTTGCTGACGCAACTCTGACCCCTAAGCCTGATAGCCATCGCCTCGAACACCTCCCTGGATTTAATAATAATAATAATAATAATATTAATAATAATAATAATTTGTTTTGGGGGAAAGGCAATGGCGCAGTATCTGTCTCATATCGTTGGACACCTGAACCGCGCCGTAAGGAAAGGGATAAAGGAGTGAGTGAAAGAAGAAAGGAAGAAAGAGGTGCCGTAGTGGAGGGCTCCGGAATAATTTCGACCACCTGGGGATCTTTACCGTGCACTGACATCGCACAGCATACGGGCGCCTTAGCGTTTTGCCTCCATAAAAACGCAGCCGCCGCGATCGGGTTCGAACCCGGGAGCTCCGGACCAGTAGCCGAGCGCGCTAACCACTGAGCCACCGCGGCGGGTTCCTTGATTTCTGAGATTTGTATTTTTTGATTACCCGTGTGCTACTCAACAAAGGTGCACATTTCCTCGATTCGCAGTTCTTGCATTGAAGGGCAAAATTGCTGCCCGTTCCGGACTGTAGTGATCTAGCATGTTCACTCATTTTTGTATTCAAGCACCCACCAGTCTGTCCAACTTAAGTTTTTCCGCAGGACAATGACACTTCGTACACAACACCACACTAGCAGTCCGTGAAGCGCTGCTGATGACCAATCTCACAAGGCGGAGGCCTTGAAACATCCCTGTTCACATGCCGGAACAGAGAGCTGAGCCTATTCGGCGCAGAAAAAACAGCGCGAATACCAGCCCGTCCTACGCATTTCCTGACGTGATCAGACAACATGTGTACATAAGGAATGACGGCCGTCTTAGATGGTTGATAATCGTGCCGCTCACCCTTCTTCGTATTGCGTGCTTCCTTAAGGGGGACTGCCACACCAAAGACCAATAACCTAGGGTAGCACGCCTCCAAAAGCACTTTCACCTGTAACTGCACGCTCGCTGACATTCTATGCGGACAGGACCTGCAAAGCACGTTCTGGGTAGCCGCTTCCACAATGCCTCGTTTCACGAGTTTGGAGCCTGACGAAGTGAATGGAAGGAATTTTTTTGAAGCGTGGCCCATACCTCCAGCATGCATGGCCTGCAGTAAAAAAGATATGCATGTCCAGGAGCCGCAACAAGTTATTTGCGGGAACCTCCTCTGTCAGCTTGAATTCCTTGAGCATCGATCCAAAACTGGTGATGATGCTCGAGGTTTCGCCCGCCATTTCCGATCCGTCAAGTTCAAAAAGATCAAATAATCGTCTACATAGCGGGATATACTGAGCACATGTTTGACGATCTGATTGTATCTGGTGTCATGTTTTTCGAGTAGAATATCGCTGATAATAGGAGCCAGACACGACCAGATGCAAATGCCTTCGTTTCGCACATACTGCTCCCATCCGAAATCCTGTTGTGCCGCATGCGTTCTGGAACCGAACACTGCTGTATTCACCTATGGCCTCAATGACCGCGTCCGTTATCGCTATATGTGGCAAGGAAAAATACACATCTTTGATGTCGAGCGAGAAGGCACCAACAGGCCCGTGCCGCAGCTCGCCCATACAGTAGGATGCATCTGCTGGCCGCCTGTTCGATGAAGTAAAAAAAATGAAAAAAATTTGCCGAGAAGGCAGTGGCGGCTCAACCGATGCGGTTTTAAAATTCGGGTAGTCTAAAAGGGCTGAATATGTGAAAAATGCTGGTAAAGCCTGCGAAATCGTTTTGCACTAGCATTTGAAATGATGGCGTAGTCGCCAAATAAAGCGGTGTCAGTATTCAGGCTTCTCTGCAGTGCACACCGGCGGGCAGAGGCCCCAATAATGACGTAACGTACCACGGCGCTGCGTTTCCAGCTAAGAAAACTAACACTATAAAAAGTGAAGCATGAAGCATTATTTAACGGCATCGGAAGACACAAAGCCGCGTTCAGGTGAAAACTGCGGACATCTGAAATTTCAACAACGATAACATCACAGTTTTCCCGCATTCTCCGACGCAATGAAGAGAAGCCCAAACATCGTTGTGCTTTTAACCGACGATTACGCTCTCTTTTAAATGCTAGTGCAAAAACACTTTGCATGCTTTACCTAGAAGCTTTCTAGATTCAAATTCTTTAATAACCTCGAATTCTGAAAAAACTATTTCAGCTTCTTTTTAAGGAACAGCAAAGAGAGTGAGGGAAGCTGGCCCGATACCTCTCTCGCCGCGGCAAAGGATTCTGCACAACGGCGCGGTTCCCGTTTTCGGTTCGCGCTCGCGCGATAACCTTCAAATCATGCTATAGACTGTACGTACTTTTCGAACCCTTCCTTGTTCTTGCCGCTTCGTCTCATTCACGTCTCACTGTATTTTCCTCTTAGTTCTTTGTAACTGCGATTTGTACTCATTGGTATTTTTGTCCCGCCGCGCTTAGAGGTATAGTGCCTATTTTCCTGCAGCCTTAGCCTTGCGCTGTCGAGAGCGTCGACCGCATGCCTGGCTCCGCCGCTATGTTTCATGGTGTGGCCCTTTTAAAGCGTTGTCTCGGTCCCGAATAAACCGGCAACTTCTATGTTAACTGTGCGTGTGTCACTCGCCGGGCGAGGCCATGGCTCGCGGACCGCGTTCCCTGGAAGGCGAGCGTCACAGTAATGTCACATTCTAGAAGTCGTACGATGCATCTGTGAGGCGCGCTGAGGGATCCTTGAGCTTTGCTATACTTCGTCTCACAAGATGTTTGCAGCACTACGGAAGGTAGAGCTCTCTCGTCCAATCAGGGCTGCAGAAACGCAGAAAATAGTCCCTCGAATATTTGAGGAGTGTATGACTATTAATCAAAACAATAAGCATTGCAACTAAAAACATGATTTGGACAGGTATATTTAAATGGTAGGGAGTGTTTCAATCACTGGTGAAATTACCAGACAAAGCCCGTACGGACACAGCTCTGCGGAGGCCTGCTGCGAGGTAGTGATGCGTCGCCACTTTCCAACATGGCGTCGGACGAGTCGGTTGTGTCTCCTGTGTGCTCTACATCGACAGTGCGCTGTTTCCCCAAGCAGGCGAAGCAGGTGGCTTTAAATGTTCTTGAAGCGCTTCGCGTCGAGTGCGGGGGCAGTTGGAGTACAAATGCGCTCATCAAGAGGACGGCAAAACTCACGCAGGTGAGCGAGCGAACGCTTTACAAGTGGACAACGGAGACGTTGAACGCGGGCCGAGTGTTGTCACCGAAGAAGCGTGCTGGCGGAAGAGGCCGCGAGCGGACGAAGAAGCTGGACGATTTTGACCTGAGCGTGTTGCGAAGGGTGGTACACACCTTTTTCCAGAGAGGGGAAATTCCAACTATCGCGAAGGTGGTTGCGCATTTCGAAGAGGACGAAACGCTACCGACCGTGTCCGCAGCGACAATGCAGAGGATGTTGAAGAAACTTGGCTTCCGATATAAGAAGCGCTCTCGGAATGCGATGTTAATCGAAGCGACGCACATTGTGCAGTGTCGCCGCCGGTACCTGCGCCAGATAGCGGAGCTGCGACGCCAGGGTAGGCCTATTTTCTTCACCGACGAAACGTGGGTTAACGCCGGCCACACGCGAAGTCGAGTGTGGACTGACTGCACCATCCAATCTGCACACCAAGCGCATCGATCCGGACTGTCGACTGGTCTACAAAACCCCAGTGGCAAAGGTGGCAGGCTTATTGTGACGCATTGCGGTAGTGAGCAAGGTTTTGTCGAAGGCGCAGCGGAAGTTTTCCGAGCGAAGAAAAACTAGGGCGATTACCACGAGGAAATGAACGGGGAACACTACGAAAACTGGTTCTCCAGGAGACTTCTCCCACTACTACCACCCACCCGGCAGCGTTATAGTGATGGACAACGCGCCATATCATTCTGTGAAGCAGGATAAAGTGCCGCGGATGAGTAGCCTCAAAAAGGACATACAGGCTTGGCTGTCCGGAAAAGGTGTCGCGTGGAGCAGCGGCATGGTGAAGGCCGAGCTCATGCAGCTTGTCAGCAATGTGAACACAGGTGGGGAGCAATACCGTGTCGACTGCATTGCTAAAGCTGCTGGCCATCTCGTTGTACGCCTGCCACCGTACCACTGCCAAGTGAACCCGATAGAGCTTGTCTGGAGCGACGTCAAGGGTTTCGTGGCCAGCCAAAACAAGACGTTTAAGCTCCAAGACGTCGAGCCTCTGGTTTGGCAAGGCATCACGCAAGTGACTGTTGAGAAATGGAAGAATTACGTGCAGCATATTATCAGTGAGGAAGATGTGATGAGAAAACTGGACCACATCATCGACGATGTTGTTGACCAGGGACCGGCCATTGTTGTCAACCTGGAGGACGACACAACCAGCAGTGCTGAATTCAGTTGTTATGAGGACGATGAGATGATCGAACCCGTTTAACGTGCGTTGCCTCTCGCGCTGCACATGGGCTTGTTTTGCATTTCGCCACCATCGACACTCGGCTGCCTCGGCACGCTGGAGTAAATAAATTTATATGCACATGACACGATTACTGAAATTTACTGCGACGCGACAACAGAGGAACTGATGAGAACAGTACCCTGGTTGTCTCACATATATCGGTGGACACCCGAACCGCGCAGTAAAGGAAGGGATAAAGGAGGGAGGGAAAGAAAAAAGACAATATCTCGGTGGACACCCGAACCGCATCGTAAAGGAAGAGATAAAGGAGGGAAACAAGCGAGAGAAAACTGAAAATTGAAAGTTGGATTTTGAGGAAAGGCGCGGCGCTGCGCGGTGGAACACCTGTGGCTCGGTGCTACTATAAATAGAGGTAGAAAGAAGCCACCTGGACATCAGGTGGATCAAGCCACAGGCGCGTAGGAACACACTAATGTAGTGCGCGCCATCCTGATTGGACGAGAGAGCTGTACCTTTCGTAGTGCTGCAAACATCTTGTGAGACGGAGTATAGACAACAAAACGCGCGATGGTCGGTCACAACTTTGGAAGGTTACCAGCTGGGGTACGGTCTAAACTTCGAAAATGACGACACGATGGCAAATGATTCCTTTTCAATTGCAAAGTAGTTGACCTCGGTCTTGTACAAAGTCCGATTTGCGTAAGTGATCACGCGTTGTAGTCCCTTCTATATGTAAACCACGACAGCGCCCAAACATGCAATGCTCACACCGGTGTGGACTTTTGTAGAGCCGTTTTCGTCAAAATGCGGCATGACTAGTGGCGACTGAAGGAACCACTGCAAATCCTGAAATGCCAGCACTGCGGTATTCGCCAAGTGAAGGGCAGATCAGCCTTGGCCAGATGGGTTAGAGGTGTAGCTATTTTCGAGAAGTTTCACGAAGCGGTGGAAATATGCACATAAGTCGAGGAAGCAGCGAACTTCTTTCTGGTAACGAGGCGCTAGGGTTTTCGGAATGGCAACTGCTTTCTATGGATCCGCTAGACCCACATCCTGGTTGAATACATAGACTCAAAACTTTTCCCCTTCCCACGTGTAGGGTAGCATACCGGGCGCTGCCTAGTTAACCTCCCTGCCTTTCCGTCTCTCTCTCTCTTAGCGCTTCACAAGCGGAATGCGAGTTTCGGGATTTAAGTTTAAGGCCGGATGATTTTATGGCCTGCACTAACGCGTAGTGTGGGGGACCAAGGTGCTTCTCTGAATTTGGAGCGAAGAGAATTACGTCGTCCAGATATACGAGACAAGTGCGCCTTCTGAGATCCGCAAAAACGATGTCCATAAATTATTGTAAGGTTGCTGTCGCGGAGCAAAGACCATTTGGCAGATCAATAACTAGTACAGTCAGACTGGTGTGCTGAAAGCCATCTTCTCTCAGTCCCTCTCGTCGACCTTGATTTGCCAGTGTATACCCTGACTTCAGGCCCATGGAGGAGAAATACCATGTGTGCAGAGGCGATCCAAGACGTCGTCGATTCTTGGCAGAGAGTAACGTTGTTCAGCCGACGAATGTCAATGCAGGATCTGAGCGTACCGTCTTTTTTCATCACAAGGAGAGCAGTTGCACCCCAGGCGACTTCGAGGTTGTCCAACGACGTCGGTATCGCACATTTCCTGGACTTGAGTCCTGATAGCGGTCCGGTGTTTAGTGCGGACTTGATACAGTGACCGACGAAGGTTTCAGACAGTTCCGTCTCTAATTATGAGGCACTTTGCAAGATATGTGCTTCGGGCGGGTGCTATGGTAGGGATTGAGCAGGTTTCGTCGCTGCTCAGCGAACTTTAGATTCACTTCGTACATCAGGTCAATTTGAGCGCCGGATTCCGTTGTCGACGCGCTAGTGAAACTCTGCGCGCACTTAGTTTCACTGATGGCATCAAGACACGCCACAGTCGTCTTCTTAGGGCAGTGAGAACAACTGCCCTGGAAACAATAATGCCCGTTTTCATAAGCAAAACCTGCTTGCTCTCGACGACACGTTCGGATTGCCATTGAACCGATAGTCACCGTGACACTAGAACGTAGTGGCACGCTCACGTGCTCGTGAGGACTGTGGAGCGCAGCTAGTAGCATGCAGTTCGTTCTTATGGCATTCTCAGTCGAAAACTTAACCGGTTTCATCCGCAGTTCTTTGATGGTGCTGTGTTCAGTTAGCAAGTCAAGACCGAGGATAACATCATATGAGCACTGATTTAACACGACAAACGTTCCCAGAAAGGCTTCCCTGGCACCGTGACTCTAGACGTACATACTCTCGTGGGTGTACGCACTAAACCGGGGTTCAAATCCTGGTGCCGCGCAATTCTCCACCGGGTTTAAAAAAAAAACCGCGTGTCGATGGAATTGCATAACCAGGCCTGGAGTGCGGCCTCATCTCGGTGACCAGAACCGACAACGCACTCTCTCACCAGAGCAGGATTTGGCCACCCTGGTGTAGTACTTGGCCACAACCTTCTATGATCAAACCAATTAACCCTCGGCCCTCAGTCCCCAGCGGCTGCAGAGCAACTGACCACGGCGGCGGTCAGACCTGTGACGCAGCGGAGGGTGCTAAGAATCTCTGGCTCCGGACAGGCCGCCATTGGAATCTGAACCTGGCAACGTTTAACGCTAGAACTTTAGCTAGTGAGGCTAGCCTAGCAGTGCTGTTCGAGGAACTAGCGGGAATTAAATGGGATGTGATAGGGCTTAGCGAAGTTAGGAGGACAGGTGAGGCGTATACAGTACTAAAGGACGGACACATACTGTGCTATCGCGGGTTAGAGGGTAGACGAGAACTAGGTGTGGGTTTCCTCATTAATAAGGATATAGCTGGCAACGTAGAGGAGTTCTACAGTATTAACGAGAGGGTAGCAGCTATAGTAATTAGGCTGAATAGGAGGTACAAGCTGAAAGTGGTGCAGGCCTACGCACCCACATCCAGCCATGATGACCAGACCGTTGAAAGCTTCTATGAGGACGTAGAATCAGCAATGAATAGAGTAAAATTGCAGTACACTGTACTGATGGGCGACTTCAATGCGAAGGTGGGCAAGAAGCAGGCTGACGACCACGCGGTAGGTGACTATGGGATAGGCTCTAGAAATAGCAGGGGAGAGTTATTAGTCGAATTTGCGGATAGAAATAATTTACGGATCAAATACCTTCTTCCGCAAACGAGAAAATAGGAAGTGGACCTGGAAGAGCCCCAATGGTGAGATTAAAAATGAAATAGACTTCATACTATGCGCTAAACCTGGCATCATTCAGGATGTGGCCGTCCTCGGAAGGGTGCGTTGCAGCGACCATAGAATGGTAAGGTCTAGAATTAGCCTAGACTTGAAGAGGGAACGGAAGAAGCTAGCGAAGAAGAAGACCATTAACGAGTTAGCCGTAAGAGGGAAAGCACAGGAGTTTAGGATAGCGCTGCAAAACAGATACTCGGCTTTAACTGAGGAAGATGATCTTGATGTTCATTCAATGCACGATAACCTGACATCAATAATTACGGAGTGCGCAGTAGAAGTAGGCGGTAGGACAGTTCGAAAAGATACCGGGAAGCTATCTCAGGTGACGAAAGATCTGATTAAGAAGCGCCAAAACATGAAGGCATCTAACACTACCGATAGAATAGAACTAACGGAGCTATCAAAGTTAATAAATAAGCGCAAGGTAGCCGACATGAGGAAGTTTAATGTGGAGAGAATCGAGCATGCTCTAAAGAACGGAGGTAGCCTAAAAACAGTGAAGAGGAAACTAGGCATAGGTAAAAACCAGATGTATGCATTAAGAGACAAGCAGGGCAATGTCATTAGCAACATGGATAAGATAGTTAACGTAGCCGAAGAGTTCTACACAGACCTGTACAGTAGCCAATGTAATCAGAACGCTAATGAGAAAGACAGCAGTGCACAGCAATGCGTCATCCCGCCAGTAACGAAAGATGAAGTAAAGAAAGCCTTAGAAGCAATGAAAAGGGGAAAAGCAGCTGGGGAGGATCAGGTAACAGCAGATCTGTTGAAGGATGGAGGGGACATCGTGCTAGAAAAACTAGCCACCCTGTATACGCAATGCCTTATGACCTCGACTGTACCAGAAGCTTGGAAGAATGCAAACATTATCTTAATTCATAAGAAGGGAGACGCCAAGGACTTGAAAAATTACAGGCCGATCAGCTTACTATCCGTTGCCTACAAAGTATTTACTAAGGTAATCGCTAATAGAGTCAGGGCAACGTTAGACTTTAATCAACCAAATGATCAGGCAGGCTTTCGTAAAGGATATTCTACAATAGATCATATTCACACCATCAATCAGGTGATAGAGAAATGCGCAGAATATAACCAACCTCTATATATAGCTTTCATTGATTACGAGAAATCATTCGACTCAGTGGAAACCTCAGCAGTCATACAGGCATTGCGTAATCAGGGGGTAGAAGAGCCTTATGTCAAAATACTGGAAGATATATATAGCAACTGCACAGCTACTTTAGTCCTCCATAAAGTCAGCAATAAAATTCCAATAAGGAAGGGCGTCAGGCAAGGAGACACGATCTCGCCAACGCTGTTCACCGCATGTTTGCAGGAGGTATTTCGAGGCCTGAATTGGGAACAGTTGGGAATAAGAATAAATGGAGAATACCTAAATAATCTGAGATTTGCTGATGACATTGCCTTGCTGAGTCACTCAGGAGGTGAACTGCAAATCATGATCAACGAGTTAGACAGGCAGAGCAGATCGATGGGTCTAAAAATTAACATGCAGAAAACCAAGGTAATGATCAACAGCCTAGCAAGGGAACAACAGTTCACAATTGGCAGCGAGAGCCTAGAAATTGTGCCGGAATACGTCTACTTAGGGCAGGTAGTGACAGCTGATCCGGATCATGAGAGGGAGATAACTAGAAGGATAAGAATGGGGTGGAGCGCATATGGCAAATTCTCGCAGATCATGAGTGGCAGTTTACCAATTTCCCTCAAGAGGAAAGTGTACAACAGCATAATCTTACCGGTACTCACCTACGGGGCAGAAACGTGGAGGCTAACGAAAAGAGTTCAGCTTAAGTTAAGGACAACGCAGCGAGCCATGGAAAGAAAAATGATAGGTGTAACGTTAAGAGATCGGAAGCGGGCAGAGTGGGTGAGGGAACAAACACGGGTTAATGACATCCTAGTCGAAATCAAGAGAAAGAAATGGGCTTGGGCAGGGCATGTAATGCGAAGGCAAGGTAACCGCTGGTCTTTAAGGGTAACGGAGTGGGTTCCAAGAGAAAGTAAGCGTAGCAGGGGGCGGCAGAAGGTTAGATGGGCGGATGAAATTAAGAAGTTTGCAGGCAAAGGGTGGATGCGGCTGGCAAAGGATAGGGTTAATTGGAGAGACATGGGAGAGGCCTTTGCCCTGCAGTGGGTGTAGTAGGGCTGATGATGATGATGATGATGAAGGGTGTAAATCAGCTGTCCCCAGACGAGCACCCTTTTCCAATTGTTCGGCGCTAAAAGAGGGTGCAGGGATCAGCACCCTTAAGGAAGGGTGCCCTTATGATAATTTAGAGGATGTAAAGGTTGCACCCTCATTAAAGGGTACTATTTTTCCGTAACACCTCTACGAATGCATGTTGGAAGGGTGCTCCACATTGATCCACCCATGAAGCAAAAGCCTTGGACTGACGTGCGCCCTCTAAACTTTCATGCTGTGTGCCCTTCCTGAAGGGTGCTGATCTCTGCACCCTTTTTAGCACCCAAAAGGATGTTTGTATGGGGACAGCTGATTTGCACCCTTAAGGGTGAGAATTTTTTTAGTGTGTACTCTACGAGAATATCTCTGGGAAGTGTCTATGGGTTGCAGCAATTTGTCGTAAGCTTTTCGAGCGGTGCGGCGAACTGGCCAGTCAGCATGGAAATAATCAATTGATGTGTTTTTATTCCTTCTTCAAAAAATGAACAAGAAGAAGTGGAGGATCGGAAGAAAAATAGAGGTTTCCGCTTTTGTAACCTATGAATAATCGACGCTAGTGTTCAATATCGCAGTTACGTTGGTTCCGTCAACTGAGATCTGTAAGTAGGCCGTGGGTGCCGTCGTGCTTCGACAATGTCGGCGTGTTCGCTCTCAGTTTTGGTGCGTGGAAGCAGGGGTGCGTCGATGACTGCCGTCGGGCTTACAGCGGTGATCGTTCAGTCGTCGTCTTAGCGTCGAGTCGACAGGCTTTTGAGTCGTCTGGATCTCCATGCTAGAAGGTAATGGTGGAGGAGTGTGTTGCGACGTTAGAGGACCATGTACTTTTCGGCGCAGAGCCTCACTTCCAGTGGCTGCTGCGCCTAGTTTCTCTTATGTGGACTTTAGAATTAGTTCCACGGCCTAGGAGAGCGGTACTGGCGAGGCCAGGGCGATCGGGAGAAGCGGAGTGGGCCTGGTTCGTCATGCGCAATGTAATCCTCGATCTCCCGCGGTCTCCGAACAGGCACCGCACACAAAGAATCGAAGGGGTACCATTTAATGCCTGATTCCTTGTACGGGCAGCGGCAACAGATGTCCCCCGCTTAGTCGCATTGGTAACACAGCAGCCGGTGGTACGCCATTCGCCAGACTTCAGTACGTCGTTGGCCGGGCCACACCACGCGTTCGGCCATGAAGGTGGAACACCAGCGGTTGGTGCAAGTGTCTCGTATTACGGTTGGTGGCACGTAACAGCTGACGACAGCGCGTAACTCAAGGTCTGGGGCGGCGGAGTAGCGGAGACGAGTGGCGAAATTCCCAATTCCTACTGCACTTCGCGTACGACGTCAGAAAACGTGGCGATCTGTGGCTGTGCTGGGGTTTAGCGTGTACTTCGCTATCTCTTCTCCCACTACATCCCGAATCATCCCGCTCTGTGATTCAAAGGCAGATGCATACATCCGTCTACATATACATGGGCTCTTCCTCCGTCAAACTCTTCACGTAGCCCACCGCCTCTGTAAAGGCGATGAGAAACGCAATAGGCGCCCGACGTGCCCTCGCCTCGGAACCTGCCGACCACGCGAATGCTGCCGCGGGGACCGAAGATCACGAGCACAGGCCGGCGGCGACGCTGTTAAGCGCGCCGTCCGCAGAAAAGTGGAGCGCGGGCGACAACGCCCCTTAAGTCCTCTCGGACAAAGTACGCCCGCATCTTCATTTGCGATCATTGCGAATAGACGTCTAGTAGTGCGGCTCCAACTTCCTTGGAGCATTCACTCTTATTTTCTATGTTGTTTTAAGGCAATAAGTCCTAAATTTTTAAGCATGAATGCTTTTAGCGCCAATTCATGGCGAATTCGTGCAAACATCGCCTGGGAGCTTCGGCGAACATGGGTTAGAGCACGAAGCTGAACTTATAGCCTCCGAACATCTCCATCTGAATGGCTACCACAAGAAAAGAATATTCAGCCTCTAACAAAATTTCATATACCACAGCCTTCGTTTCACGATTCAGTTTCACTGCGATATTAACTCGGGATTTCTAACGTTTATCATGGTTTTAAAGCGAAAGCTTTGCTGGTCTATTCATGCCAACGTCATCGGTGCCGCACTTTGCCCTTCAATTGGAGCAGCGGTGGAGATGTATTAGCCATGTGCCATACTATGTCACTCTCCGTTTGCTGGAAAAAGGAGCCAGCGCCGCTCTCGCGCATTCGCATTTCAATCGACGCTATCATCATGAACTAATCACGCGAACAACCTGTACACATTTCTCATTGTGCAAATAGATTGCGTATATTACCTCTCCGCCTATCCTCTCTTCCTGTCCCCTCACCTCTCTCATTTCATTTCTCCATTCTGCCTGCTATCCTTTATTTCCGCTGCCCCAGCTCAGGTGCTTCAATATCGATGGCAGATGCCGGGGTTAGCAAAAATTTTTGCCTTCCTTTTTATTATTATATTAATCAAACCACTTACTACTCGCAGCCAATGCTGTGCGATGTAGGTACACGTTAAATATTCCAAGGTGGATGAAAATGTTCCGGAGCCCTCCACTGCAGCACCTCATTTAATGTTAAAGTGTAGTAGCCCCATTACAAGAAAAGACGGCGCCATATGTCCGTGCGTGTGTGTGCACTTGTTGGAGGCGAAATGTCAAAGCTACGCGTGTGCTGTGCGATGTCACTGCACGTTAAAGATACCCAGGTGGTCGAAATTATTCCGGAGCCCTCACTTCGGCACCTCGTTCTTCCTTTCTTATTACACTTCCGCCATTATTCCTTCTCTTACGGCGCAGGTCAGGTGACTGCCAAGATTTGAGAATGATACAGTGCCATTTGCTTTCCCAAAGCCTAATTTTCGATTTCCTGGAGAGAGAGAGAGAGAATTAATGTCCACCGATTTAGGAGGCACCCCTACCTTCCCAACTCAGGCACGCAGACCCGGGAGGGAGTAGGAGGCTTCGCGCTTAGAGGCCTGTGGGGCAAACCGCTTGGTTCTTCGAGGCCTCATTCGCCAGGCGGATGGCTTCGAGTTGGTCTTCGAGTTTGGAGCTTCGAAGGAGACACTCCCAAGCTTCCTCATTACCAAGGTTTACAGCAGCCCCATGTGTGAAGCGGCATTGCCAGATTATGTGGTTTAGTGTCCCTCTGGGCGCATTGATTATTCACAACAGCGCAGGAAACACGGACAAAAGGAGAGAAAAGACAACACAAGCGCTTGTGTTTTCTAATCTCTCTTTTTGTCCGTGTTTTCTGCGCTGTTGTGGATAATGAATACGTACCAACTCGCCCAACTTTTCTCACGCATCGATTACATCTGTCGTTTTCTCTGCCGTCTTTGCTAAGGAGATATAGCCAATGTGGGTTTGGATAGTTGCCCGCCTGAAGTTTCCTCAGGCCCCTGGCTTGTTCGTTGTCCAGTTGTTTGTGCGGTGTGGCGTAGGATTGTCTGGTGAGTTTGTAGCAGTCGCAAATATCTCTGAAGGTGCTCAGCCGCTCCTCGGGAACCGGGTCGTCGAGCCGCTCTGCGTTCGCCCGGTAGTGGACGTCTCGAGCGAGCGCGTGTGCGGCTTCATTCCCCGGTGGCGATTCGTGACCAAGGATTCAAATAATTTTGATCTTGCGGGAAATATCCCTGAATTCGAGAATTTTCTTTGTTTCTACCGCCACCCTTGCCTTGACGAGGTTGCAGATGACCGTTTTGCTGTCATTAATTATTTTGCTGGCTTGAGTCCCGACACACGCGAGTGCAGTAGAAACTTCATCTGCGATGTCAGCGTTTCTAGCTTTACCGATGCTGTAATTAAGGGGGTGTCTGCCCGTCTACCACCACACCGACCGCGGACCCAGATTTTCCGGTGGCTGCGTCCGTGTATGCGACAATTTCCGGTGGTTTCGAGTCCATTTTTCTAGCTATGGCCTTGGCTCTGTTTTCCCTTCTTTCCTTGTGGTGAATTGGGCTCATGTTTTTTTGCGTCGGTGGGATGTAGCGGTTGTCTCTGTACTCGTTGCCGAAGCTAACCTTCGAGGTGGGGCCCCTGTCGTGTTGAAGCCCCACCCATGTCAGTATTGCTCGCCCGGTGTACAGTCTGAGCCGCTCTATCTTTGTGGTTCGTGTGGCTTCTGCCAATTCTACTTTGTTGTGCACTTCCATGGCCATTAATCTGATCATCCAGATGGGTTGAGCGAAACTGAGTGCGTTCTTGATGCTTCTTCTTATTACAGATGCTTCGATCTTTTCTTTTTCTCTCGCGTTTAAGTTCAGGTAGGGCATTGCAAAGCAGATTCGGCTGGTGATGAAAGTCTGCATTATTCTTGCTAAGTTCTCTTCCTTCAGACCTCTATTTTTGAGTGAAATTCTTCTGATGAGCCCCGTGACTTGCTCTACGGATCCTTGCAGTTCGTTTAACATGGTCGTGTTCCTCCCGTCGGCCTGGATGATGAGTCTGAGGACCCTGATCTGGCTGACTGCTGGGATCCTTAGTTATTCCACCGTAACTTCGATATCGGGTTTCTTGCTGCTCTTGGTGTAAATCAATAGTTCAGATTTTTTAAGAGAGCAACTGAGGTCGATTTTCGCCGTGTAATAGACCACAACTTCCGCCGCTAGTTTGACATTCTCTTCAATTTGTGCGTCTGATCCTCGGTTGGTCCAGAATTTGATGTCCTCAGCGTATAAGCCGAGATTGATGTTTGGAATGCTTTTTAGTCTTTGCGACAGTTTGATCATCGCAATGTTAAATAGCAGGGGGGACAAGACGGATCCCTGAGGTGTGCCATCCCCTGATATCTATATGCTCAATTCAATTTTCTTAAGGTACCTCTTCAAGGCATGTAAATTTTGGGGTCACAACGGTTTTTTTCATTATATCACTATTGTACACACACATCGTTTAATAAACCTGCAGGTTTAAATTAATGATAACCGAGTGCGAGAGGTGAAGCTGTCTTGATCACAGTTCGGTTCCACAGTACATTCCTGGGATAGGACGGTTGTAGGATTTTTGAGCAATTTTCATCCTCGAGCCGTCCAGAAAAGTACAAACTGAGGACATACTCATGAGGGCATTAAGGCATCGATGCAGTCAAAATGTACTCAGAATGTTCTGTTCGAGATGAGGATATTATCACTCGAAGACGACCTCGGGACGTTTGGTTTTGCCTTGGAATCAACTCAAGCTATGAGGGACGCCGTAGTGGAGCGCTTCGGTAACTTCGGTGGCCTGGGATTCTTTAACCTACACTGACATCGCACAGGAGCTGTTACTTTGAATTCGGAGAACGCGCTGACAAAACTTTGAAGGCGTCAACTGGTCCGAACGGGGAGCCCGGTGATAGCACGACGATTTCGCCCCTGCGGGTGGCGGCGTGGGTGCAACCCTTCGCGACCTCTTCGGGCTTCAGACGGGCAGGCAGTGGTGACCGGACCGATGTGCGTCATGTTTTGTGCGGGTGTCAACCACTGGGATGTCATGGAACCCGTACCTCCCAAACGCCTGTTGGCCCCGCCGCGGTGGTTCAGTGGTTAGGGCGCTCGACTACTGATCCGGAGTTCCCGGGTTGTAACCCGACCGCGGCGGCTGCGTTTTTATGGAGGAAAAACGCTAAGGTGCCCGTGTGCTGTGCAATGTCAGTGCACGTTAAAGATCCCCAGGTGGTCGAAATTATTCCGGAGCCCTCCACTGCGGCACCTCTTCTTCCTTTCTTCTTTCACTCACTCCTTTACCCCTTCCCTTACGGCGCGGTTCAGGTGTCCAACGATATATGAGACAGATACCGCGCCATTTCCTTTCCCCCAAAACCAATTATTATTATTATTATTATTATTATTATTATTATTATTATTATTATTATTATTATTATTATTATTATTATTATTATTATTATTATTATTATTAAGCGCCTGTGATGAACTACGCGTCTGTGTACTGTTCTGGTCAACGAATGCGGCGCCAGCAGAAACGCAGACCTCCATTGCAGCCTCTCTTTCTGTCTGTTCTCTTTCGCTACAAACTTCCTCTATTCCCTCACGGCGTGGTTGAGGCATCCGCAGTTATATGAGACAGTTACTGCACATTTCTTTTTCTCTAAAATTAAATCACCGCAGAGACGCGCAACGGCCATTTCAGGGAGCAGCGTCACTGCAGTGATCTCTTCGGGCATCGGCTGCTTTGAGAGGTCTCCTTAAGACTCCGAGCAATTTGCCCCATGGACAAAACACTGCAACGAACGGGCGATTGCGTTCCGTGGACTCCTTGGCAGCGCTGTAACACGCTGTCGTGTTCCACTCTTAAAGACGAAGCTTAAGGATCATCCAATGTTTGAAGCGAAAGCTTCACTACGCTGGGTAAAGCCGATTTCGCCGTGCGTTACCGCTTGACCTTCAAGGGAGCCAGACGTCAAGTGTGACTGTAGGCTTTACCATTTCTGGCTCACCATGGTGTCGCACCACTTAACCTTTGACCTTTCTATTCGCCGGTAGAGGGCGGTAGAAGTTACGTGAAAATCGCGTGATGTCGCGCGATGGAAACTGCCGTTGTGACATCAGTCTGGGGGAAATATATATTCGCCACAGCGTTCATTGGGTGATCAACCTGTCGCGATCAACCACTGCCACCTGCCAGGGTGGCAGGGTGTGCGCGCTGCCCAGCCAGTGTGCAGAACGCGCTCAACGTTACAGAAGCCAAGCCGCGTCTAGTTGACCTATACACAACAGCTTTCGCTCTCTAACAGGGTTCAGCAGTAGTTAAACCTCAGCTAGTTTTTTTTTTTGTTCAGACACATGTGCCCTGTTCATACCTTGCCTCCTTGCATTTCTATCTACTAGGTCGCCTTCCCTATGTGTATGTCAAATGAACATTTAAAGCGAAAACTTTACTAGCCTCGTCTATCCAAGGTCATCGGCGCAGTACATTTCACCTTTAAGCTGAGGAGTGGAAGTGTGTTAGCCACGTGGCGTACCACGTGACTCGCCACAGACGCGGGGTATGTCTACACAAGATATCATGTGACAGGTACCGGGGCCAGTTAAGGCTGCTCGAACTGTTCTTGGGCTGTTCTTAGGCGCCCGTGTGCTGTGCGATGTCAGTGCACATTAAAGATCCCCAGGTGGTCGAAATTATTGCGGAGCCCTCCACTACGGCACATCTTTCTTCCTTTCTTCTTTCACTCCCTCCTTTATCCCTTCTCTTATGGCGCAGTTCAGGTGTCCAACGATATATGAGACAGACGCTGCGCCATTTCTTTTCCCAAAAAAACAATTATTATTATACAATTTGTGTGGGTCCCAGCTCATTCAGGGAATCCGGAGAGCATGGAGGTAGATCGTATAACCCTAGGTCTGACGAGCCGGGAGATCAGACCCTCAGACTCGGACCCTCGGGGTGATGCACTGACCACGTGCCATGCGAAGTACTATAAGGATAGAAGACGGATTTTTCCGCCTCCGCATGCGGACCTTAGCAAAGCACAGGCCATGATGTTAAGAAGAATCCAGATTTGGTGCATTCTAAGCCCCCAAAGGTGATCATTTATTATGACCGGGGAGTATAACACCGCCTACCTAAAATTGCCAGCAATTGGCGACCGAAGATCATATAATATGTGGATGTGAGGTCAAGCCTCCACACCGTACACTCCTGCAAGCTCCTTCCGAAGAGCGTTGAGAAAGAGAGAGAAAAACTTTATGGCGCCAAATATTGGTCGATTCAGCGGGACCCGGGTGTCTTCATGTTGAAGTTCCGAGTCTTCCAGGGGTGGTGCCCTTATTCTAGGGCCCCACTGAGTCTTGCTACTTCATACGCATGCTGTACCAGTCCTTTTTGGACCGCCAGCACGCTGCTGGTGAGCAGGCTCTCCCACTGTTCCGCATTGGGCTATTTTAGTTTATTGAATGAATAATTGTTTTTACACTCCCATGCAATATGGTATAAAGTGAGGGTGGCTCCGCACCACTTGCATGTGTCCGCGTACTGGTTCGGAAACATTTTGTGAAGTATGTGCAAGTTATGAAAGCTTCCTGTTTGCAGTCTACGCCAACCGACTGCCTCATATTGCGTTAATAGCTGGTGTGGTGGAGGATACGCTGTCCTCTGTAATCTGTAGTGATTTAAGATTTCCGCTTACGATGGTTCCACCGTTGTGGTGGGCTCAGGGTCACTTGATGCATCTGCTCGGTTGGTAAGCTCGTGAGCTAGATCGTCGGCCCTCTGATTCCCAGCCAACCCGGTGTGCCCCGGCACCCAGAAAATTTTGTGCTAAATTTCTTTATTCGGGGGTCCCGCCTGGAGGATGATGCGTAGCGCTCCCTTGCTGATCCTACCATTAATGTAGTGCCTGCATGCTTCTTTGGAGTCAGTGATTATTGTGAGAGATTTCTTTCTGCAGTATCCTTCAGCTACTGCTAGCGCAACAGCAGCTTCTTCCCCCTCGGATACTCTGCAGCCGCTCTGTGATATACTGGTAACTAGGTCCCTTTGATGGTTCACCACCACCGATACTACTCTGTGTTCCTTCGTGTTTATGCTCCTTCGATGCGAAGCCGCATCTGTGTATACTACATTTGTTGTTTCAGCTAAGTGCTTTTCTACATACTCTGCTCTCGCAGCCCTTCTCCCTGCGTGCAGATTAGGGTCTATGTTGCAAGGGACTGGGCACACCCTGAGTGTTTGGCGAATGTTATCAGGTATGCCCGCAGCCCTATCTTCCACTTCTTCACTTAAGTAGCCCAACCTTCGGAGGAGCGCTCGGCCGGTGGTTGACTGCTGGAGCCTGTACATTTGCTCCCCTATTTGAGCTTCCTTTAGCTCGTCAAACGTATTGTGGACTCCCAACTTGAAGAGCTTCTCGTTTAACGTATTTCTTGGTAGATTTAGGGCCCTCTTGAAAGCCTTCCTGATTAAAGTGTCTGCTTGTTCTTTCAACTCCTTCTGGAGCAGGAGAAGACAATACAGGAAATGCTTGGTAACTGGGCCTTTGATGTCATCCCTGTGTGGTGGCCACACTAAGGTACAGTCGCCCACAATCTACAAATCCTTTGCAATAAAGTTGTTTATCTCTCCCTCTCTCACTCTGCAGCGGAGCGCAGCCGCCGCCTCGCCAGCAGTGTCCACGTGACTGACCATTTGACTCTCGTTTCCCTTGAAAGGGAGAGAGAAAGAAACAACTTTATTGTCAAAACTTTGTACATCGTGGGCGACTGTACCTCAGTGCGACCCTCACGCTGTGGTGACCTCCAAGGCCCATGTGACAATGGCTTCCTGTGTTTTCTCCTGCTTCAGAAGCAGATGATTCCAGCTCTCTTCGGAGCGAGCTGGCAGGAGCATACCAGGTGGAGGCTTGAACTCAGATCCCAATAATAGGTTTTTTTTAGTTGCCAATTCGTGGCATGCATACGCAGAAGAAAAATGTAGGGTATTTGAGACACATGTATTATTCATTTTATCCGGAATACTGAACACTTCGTAACGCTGATCAACGAACCCACGCGTTACCACTGATACTGACACACTGTGTGTATACCTATGTTCGTGCTTATGTAGTAGTGTGTAGGCGTGATTTAGAGGTGGTAACGAAAAGAGAAGAACCTTACATACTTTCTATGTAATGCTATCTCAAACGTAGAGGGAACAAAGTGGAAGAAGGTTAACATATAGCCACGTGGCGGTGAGGGCACTAAAAGGCTCAGAAAGTTAGTATATGGTTTCCAAAAGAACCTCTCTATTGGGTTCACGTGCGCCCGCAAAGAACTGAACAACTCGGCGGCCACAAGAAGCAACAAGCTTGCTCGGGGCCCCTGAAGAGAATAATCCCCGCTGCTCTCCGCCGGGCTTAGTTCAAAGCTCGAAGAACTTTCCGTATAAGGAGCGAAAAGCGCCTACGGTAATAACAAACAACGTTGAAGCAGCTGCACGTGGCTGCTATTAATCGAGATAAATACGGTCTCTCTCTGCACGTCTCAGAGAGATAAAGCCGCGCGCCGGCAGATTCGAGAATAAGCTCGCCGTCATTACGAAGCTTCCCTCCGTTACCAACCCTTAAATAAGCAGCAGAAGAAAGGAAGGAAAAACTAACCCGCAATATACAAGCACTATACTCCGTTTCATACATAGCACGCACCGCTACGCAGGCTGCGGAAGTACTGTGACCACGAAGCCATATTACTCCGCCTCATATTTGGCCTTCTCGTAGCCTCGGTGGTCGTTTGGACGAAAACAAAGAGCAGTATAAAACGAAGTGGTACGGCTTTAAATCATGGTCAAAGCTGTAAAGCGCTCAGTGTTCAGGCCTTGTGGCTGCAAAATTTTTACCGAGTGTGGACTACTTTTCGGGCACGGATGGAATAATAGTGATTCGTTCCTACCAGCCGAGTATCATACCGCCATTTGCCATTCGTAATTCTCGAAGTCTCGATGAGTGACAGGACGAAAATGTGGCACGAGGCGAAACGAAGTGCAGGAAGTTTCCACTCACGCTACTTGAGATTTTCCGCAAAAAAAATATATCTATGCTCGCTGTTGTTGTATAGCAAATTATTTTTTGGGGCGCGGACTTAGCCTACACGAACAGGCGCGCTAGCAATGGCAGCGTTGCCTGCTATGTATGAAACGGAGTATGATCCCTTTCGCAAGGGTAATAATGTTCCAGGTGCACATGCTCAATTTCAAGGCTTGCGCATAGGGCGTGCACATAAGGCGTGCATAGTCTAGCCTACCTGAGTCGACGAAAGATCTTGCACGGGTCGAAAAAGCGGCGAAAAAGTTTGTCGCTTAGTCCACGACGTCAAGCAAGCGTCCAGATCCATATACGGTTACCCCGATTGCATGACATTTGGTATCACCATAGAGTGTAATGGCCACTTGCGTGCGCTGCTGGTCCTTATGCGCAGTTGGACAAATGACGGGCTTCTTCCGCGCACTGGAGGTAGGCAGTGACGTTAAGGACTTCTTCACCACACACGTTCGGTTGAATAGCGTAGAATGTGGTCGAGGCATCTGTGCCGGTTGTCGGTGCTTTTGTCGCCGTTTCCGCTACCGTGTGTGTTTTCTGTATGACCTACGTTGGCATGCCTCTCTTCCCGGCACATCGCTGACTGGGATCCGGCAAACTAATCGAGAACGGAAAGCGCTAGAGACGAGGAAGAGTACATTGCTGAAGAGTGCAACTGGGCATACGACCGCGTCCGTAACTACCAAGACCTGTCTGTAGTGGGCAGGGTATCCGCGGTGTCCTTTTTTGAGAGATTTTCACAAACTGGCAATACAGAGTCCGCACTAGGCGCGGATGGCATCGGCGCAAGAAATAGCCTCAGGGAATGAATCTTAGGGAGATATATATATGGAGTGGCAGCTGCACGGAAATGTTCGTTTGAAGGAGCACGGCAGCAGCAAGAAGACGTACCACCTTTGTCAAAAGTAATCGAGCAGAAGGTTTTTGCTTCTCAACCCTATAACGGAGCCGTTACGGCACCCCTAAAAACCGAAAGGTGTCAGAACGTGAGGACAAGGTCTCACCTTACTTTGCACAGACTCGGAGCTTAAGGGCTGCCATAAGTGGTTTGCTACGCGGCTATGAAACAAACCACGTGTGGCCGGTTACTTTTTGGAAAGGGGGCACATAACGCTATGTACTCCTGAGTGCCCGGGCCGATCATGGACAACTGAAAACTACTGTTCCGGAGCCGCTTGGACACCGACTACACCTCAGTGGGACACGACGGTGACTCCGGCGCGGTTGCGTCACCGTTTGTCGGCGGCAGTGCCAGCGGCATTGAGACAGGAAGTTCAGATATTGGAAGGGGTACTTCCCCCGATCTCGTTAGCCAGATTTTCACGTTCCTAGTGACCATGGGGTAGTCACGGTGCTCGATGACAATAAGATCGTTGTGAAGTAGAAATATGCCATGTTGAACAAGCTCCTCAATTGCGGCACTCACAAGACATTTCGGCGTGTTTTAACCAGCATATCAAGCCTACCCGTGGGCCTCCCGTACCTCTGCATGATGAAGGCAAACTTTGACGACTTGCCGTATTACAAAAAACGCACATGACCCGCACATGGCCTAGAAGTAGCGATTGGAGCACTCGAAAAACAAACAGAATTTTTTTTTAAACGGCTGCTTTTACTGTTTGTTTTTTTCCAACGGACAGAAAACAGAAAAATAAACGGACATCTTCAAGAGGGCCCTAAATGGCGTATTGTACAAGTTTTCCAGAGAACATTCGAACTGCGAAGCATGGCTGCATAAAAAAAATACATGCGAAAATTTCCGCTTCATTTAGTGTTAGGTCTCAGTTCTAAAATAATCCGTTCTTGATCAATTACATCAGGTGCACTTTTCGATTGGTAAGAAAGTGTTGAACGACAAATGTTTCGCTGTTCTCTTCTGCAGGACGTTACGGCTACATGTAGTCAAAATCTTATAAATAGTTGGTTTTTGAGGAAATCCACCTCGCATGCGGACGTGCAGGCTTCTATCTCCAGTGCCGCCGGGTACCCACCGGTGATACAATGGGTACAAGCTTCCCCTGGCCTGGTGCTCGACTAGTATAAGGGGTGAAATGCTTGGAAACTGGGTCTTTGACCCCACCTAAATTAATCGACAAATATCTTGTGCCATGGCGCTCTTTGACCATAGCCGCCATGCGCCATAAAAATTCATAATCATCATCCTAATCTGTTTTGGGGGAAAGAAAATGGCGCAGTATCTGTCTCATATATCGTTGGACACCTGAACCACGCCGTAAGGAAAGGGGTAAAGGAGGGAGTGAAAGAAGTAAGGAAGAAAGGGGTGCCGTAGTGGAGGGCTCCGGAATAATGTCGACCAGCTGGGCATCTTCAACGTGCAATGACATCGCACAGACACGGGCGCCTTTGCGCTTCGCCTCCATCGGAACGCTGCCGCTGCGATCGAGTTCAAACCCGGGTACTCCATATCAGTAGCCGAGCGCCCTAACCACTGAGCCACCGCGGCGGGTTAGTCAAAATCTTAAAACTGACGTTTTAAACCAACTGCTGCTCCTTCGCCAGCGCATGCCTATGCATTGTAGTCATTTGCAGTCCTTTTGGTGTCTGTAGCATTACCCCCTTTTCTATTTCTCTTCCTGAAAAAATTAATAGCCGTTAAGTGCCAAGCGCGATGATGCTAGTGAAGAATGGAGATTGGTTTCGACCTCCTGGGGATAGATCTTTAACAGGCGCTGTCGGCGCATAGCACACGGATGCCTTGTGTTGTGCAGGGACAGCGCACGTTAAAGATCCCCAGGCTGTTGGAACTGTTCTGGAGCCCAACCACAACAGCACCTCTTACTTCGTTCGTTCCCACCATCCTCCCTCCTCTCACGGCTCGGCTGAGGTTTCTACCGAGTATTGAGATAGTTGTTTCGCAATTTCCTGTCTTCAAAAACCACTAATCTTAGATCAGTGTACACTACAGCACTGTAACATTCGCAGACATCATGTTACAGTTGTACAATTTTGTAAATTTTTTATTGCGGTAGCGTTAATGCCCCCGTTCGGCAGAAAATCCGGCGTCGACATTGTGAGAGAAAAAGTAGGTGGCCGACCTGCCACTTATAGGTCACGACACCTTGAGACGTCATCGCAACCTGCCCACCGGACTGTGAGCAAACTGCCCACCGTGGCAGGTTGCTGTTAAATTATTGACTCGTGCTCGGGGATGGCAACTTGGGTCTTAGAAGTCTGACCGGGGCTGTGCTTGAAAGAGCCCCTTGCCTGGGCAGTACCGCAGCGCTTAACCGCTGCACCACTGTGCCGGTGCGCCAGGAGTGGTATGAGGGCTCCCCACGACCTATCAATGTAAAGTAGAGAATGGGTATGTGTGAGTACTAATACGCAAACAGGAGTCCAGGCCGCTGCAGTGACCCATTGACGCTATCGCGTCGTGCCCTTCAGGCAGAGCTCACTTATCGAGTTTAACTGACGGCTGCTCGACTGCGCGCGAGCCTTCGAAGCTCTAATGTCTCAGGGCAGTATCGGCTCAAAGCAAGAAAGCCGTCCCACAAATGTATATCATTTGTATCAGCGTCTGATCAAGCATGTTCTGAAACTCTGGTGCAGTCTACTCCAGTTTCTTGCACAAGGCGTTTCGAAAGGTGCACTGATGAGCTTATCTGCCAACTTCCTTTTCATCCTTGACGCTGTCAACTCTAAACAGTACACTTCGTGATCTCGCAAATTCACAAAATTTGCTTATGGTGAGATTATAACCAGACGGGATTCTTGAAATACCATCGTGTAGGGACTGAATGGTTGAGCCTCCGGTGGCCACTTCTCTTACCTTGCATTAGAACTCCGCTTTCGCCTTCTTTCCCTGATCATGCCTGCGAGTTGCAGACTAAAGTGTCCAAAGCGGCAGTCTTTGCGAAGCCAGGCAGTAGAGTAGAGTAATAAGAGAAGAATGCCTAATGGAAAAGTATCTGCGCTGTAAACATCGGGCGTATCTGGTCAAGAATTACTACATATTCTTGATTTAGATACCTTGCCACTGTTTGCAATATTTTCAGGGGAAACTTTTTTTTCAACATTGGATGTTTTTGGAAACTTTACATCTCAACCGGAAGATAGACACTTCGGTCATGCAGCCCAACAATCCTGATATGTTAGTGTGAGGCCCGGCGTGCATCTGCACCAACCTCTACGTTGATACTGTCATGTGTCGCGTGTCTCGATTGCAACCCGATGAAGGCTGCAGATAACTTCATAAAATTGGCTCCTCCAGAGACTATAACTAGACAAATCCCTAAACCCTGCAAAATCATGTAGATACTGAAGAGATGAACATACGGTCCCCACTTGTCGCACTTTTCACAGCAGCTCCGCATGCGCCTTCTTTGCTTCCCCATGGCCTTTCGGCGGGGCAGAAGACGCTGAGCTGGCAGAGAGCTGTCGGGGATCACTTACTCCGGGCTCTAACTAAGAGGAACACGCGACGGGCATGAGCACGACACTGGGGGCACAGCGAGACAAGTTTCTGAGGCAACAACAACAACAACTTTGCCAACGACTTTATTCATACATTGAGAATTCGAGTCGCCACCTCACGAAATTTGGCAACCAGTTGCGGTTCAAGGGCCACACGGAAACCATGATTTTAAAGAATAAATAAAACCGTCCCAACGTGTGACTTCAACGGGGACACTCGGATGGCGGCGACGTGTTGAACACACGCACTACAAGCTTTTCGCATTCGGAGAAGAGCATTCAGAACCCGGAAACTGACTTTCGCGTACGCATGCACAACAAAGAATTACATGTGTCGTGCCGGGTCGTAAACTGATCACGTCTGGCTGTGTGCTTCGTTTTAAAACTGGTTTGGATAGACAGCATCTTTTGTTTTCATCCTAGGCAGCCTTGGTTCGTTTTAAAGGAACTTCCTTATAGACGGCTGTGACTTTTTTATCGTTTTTTATGCAGGAAAGCCTGGCCCCGCGACCGTATAAAAGGAATCCCTATAACCTGCGTACGGTCCAGACACATTAGGAGCGCCGCCGTCGTCTTGCATTACAAGGGCCAAGCGCCGAATGGTGAAGCAAGCATAACTGAAAGACAAGCTCCACTTAGCCGCACCTCGATAACCGTTGATCGTAGGGCCACCAAATTATCAGCGCATATTGTCAGCGGCAAAATATGGAAGCACAACCAGCCAGCTCGGCAGTAGTCAGGGCGCGCACACACACACACACACACACACACACACACACACACACACACACACACGCACGCACGCACGCACACGCACACGCACACACACGCGCACACGCACGCACACACACACACACACACACACACACACACACACACACACACACACACACACACACACACACACACACTCTTCGTCGTCCTCAACTTCCAACGAGGGAACGACGCCGATGTCCCTGTTCGCACAATTCATGTGGCATTAACCTCCTGCTCAAGAAAAGAATCGTCTCGATTCTAAACTGACTCAACATAAAATAAAACGTGAAATGAGAACACAGAGAAGGAAGAGAACAATGGCAGCAAAGGGCTGAACACACAAACACTGCACTCAACGTGAACAGTAAGGTTTGAGTCTGCTGACATGAAGAATAGACTGAGCAGCATGGCGCGAAAAGTGGACAGCGCCTTCAGGCAGGACTTCGTAATCCACTGCACCAGCTCTGCGGAGAACCCTGTAGTGGCCGAAATAGTGACACAATAGTTTTGTAGCGATAGCCACATTACAGTAGCATTTAGAGTCTTCAACGTGGTGGCGCCGCCACGCTGTCACGTGGTGCGGAGCAGCTGCCGGCAGCTTGGCGCCGTGGCTGATCGCCTGGTTCGTCACGTGGTTGGTCATGTGACCAAGATACACTGGGCCAGCTGTAGCAACCACGTCAATCCAGGTTTAACCAAAGCTAAACCACCGCCAATTTTTTCCATTTCTGTGAAACGAAAATCTTCATGTCAATCTCTGTTTCACATTAAAAGTGTTACCCTTCCAGAAAAAAACTACTCGAAAGTTTGCGCTTTGTCTGTTGTCACCCTGAAGGTTCTCTTGTTTGTTCAAGTAAAGCGCGGTTCCAACACGATGAGCTTGCTGCTGTGCCTTTTTTCTTTCTTTTTTTACTTCTCAGGTCACAAAGAAATCACTGTGAACCAGGCTTCTCCTTTTTATAAGGAATAAAAAACATGATATTAATAGAACGGCATTCCACAACGGGCGCTGATCATAAAAAAAGGAACAAGTAGAGTGCATCCACGTAGCTTCTGCCAGTTCGCATGACGCAGCTGTAAAGAAAACTAGCCAGCACAAACAACGTGCCGCCCCACCGGTGCCAAAGAACAGACGACGCGGGGGCTTATTGGTGCAGAACGCTTTTGTTTTGCAGCGGCCCGCCATTTGTCGGTACACCACGCGTCCGGGACGCATGCGCAGGCAGTTGTGGGACGATGACGACAGCGCGTACTGAGCGCAACGTTAATGAATGGTAATGCAGCAGCACACGTGGCAGCGGCCGCCGATGAACCTTGCGAGATGCCTCGACCGGGCTGGGTGAATAGCATAAACGCATATAGGATAAGGACGGAATAGAGACAGGGATCGCAACTGCAGAAGCAAGCGCACATGCGTTTATTTTCAGTATTATCAAGGTGCTCACTTAAATGAGGCAGTGATGACTCTAAAAGCAGCCGTTTATTGCACACTTTTCGAAAGATGGGATGTGACTGTGATGCTGGAAGCGTTTCTATCCAGTTGGCTATGCTGGCGGGCGCTGAAAGAGAAAATCGCTTGTAAATATATGCATGTCGAAAGACTAGCTTGAAGCTTTGCGCTCACAGCTGACGAGACAACAGACTATCTACCATTTCCGATCGGAAACTGCAACCAGTTATACGGTCGAGGGAAGATAGAGAAAGAATGAACGAAGGCAGGAAAGGTCAACTATAGGCGACGCCCAGTATGCTACTCTGGAAAGCATACTATTACTGCAATGTTCCGACCATCGCTAAGCAAAAAACGTTTAGCTCGCAGTGGCAAGAAGTATAGCAAACAAGGTTGGCTGGCTGCAAATGTCTTTTTCGCCTGAGTGCATTCTACGCGCTGTTACTGTGCGAAGTTCCAAGAAAGGATAAAAGACTAAATGTGTCCGGGTACTCACCCGTCTGGCAGCGAGAAAGCTGACCCGAAGAACCCACCGTGCAGGGTGCCCGAGCTGCTGACCACCATCGAGCCGGGAGTTAGCGTGCTGCTGGTGAAATCGCTGTCGCACGACCATGCGCGCACCCTGGCGGTGTGTTCAAAGGTCGCCGCCCTAGGCCTCGTCACGACGGGAGTCGGGAGGCACTCGAAGAACCCACCGTGCAGGGTGCCCGAGCTGCTGGTTCCCATCGAGCCGGGAGTTAGCGTGCTGCTGGTCAAATCGCTGTCGCACGACCATGTGCGCACCCTGACGGTGGGTTGAAAGGTCGCCGCCCTGGGCTTCGTCACGACGGGAGTCGGGAGGCGCTCGGGCAACAACGCGCTCGGGGCATCGTCGTCCTCATCGACCACGCGACAGCAGGACAGCAGGCCGCCCATTGCATCCGGAGCAGCTTCTATCGGAGAGGCTGCCTGATTTGCCTCCGACGGCCAAGGCGATGGCCACGCATGATGAAACGCAACAAGGTGCACCTTATCGATGAAAGCCTCCAAAGTGGTTAGTTGTTGGGAAGAAAATGAGGTCAGCCGGTTTCTTCAGGACATGAGCATATTTTATCTTGATCATCGCCGCCTTGCGTAACGCTGGAACCGATAATTTATCCCGTCAACCTGCACACCTTTGGCCCCTTCCACCCGCCTCGGAACGCTTCCTCGATCTCGTCGCCTCCTATCAGCTCGTTATGTAGGGGCCGAAAAAAGGGAAGTGCAGCCTGATATTTAAACCTTTAACCATTGGACCAAATTGCACGTTGGATAGCATGTTCTGGTTGACTACGCAATGTTCTTCTTGTTACGTAGCGATAATTACATTAGGCTAGCACTTCGAGCCGTGAGCGTGGTCGCCCTTGAACTCGGTGGTGGTGCTGTGGCTGGTCACGTGATTGGTCACATGGTGCGGAGCAGCTGCCGGCGACGCAGCGCGCTGGCGAAACCTATTGGGGGGAGAGAATGGAAAGTGTGAATTCAAGTCCAGGGACGAAGATGAAGAAGGAACGCCCAGCGAAACGAAGCGGTGAAAGACTGACTTTGCAATTCGATTGAGCGAGTTCCACTCGGCCAGATGTAGCTATAGCGTCACTCCAGGTTTAACCAAAGCTAAACCGCAGCCATTTTTGTAGCGTGAGCTACACTGACCGAGGTTGAGCAGTTTCGTGTGGCTCCTGGAGAGCCATGCTGCGCACGCGCGAGGAGCAGTAACGTCACACGGCGCACAGCTGGCGCGCCGGAGCCGCCGCCGCGCGCGCCTCTCCGGTCTGCGCATTCCAGAGGACTTCCGCCATACCCGCGGCAGACGCACTGGTGCGGTCGCGTGCCCAGCTGTGCGCCTCCATTGCGCAGTAGCCAAGTCTGACGCTCCGCCGGAGCCGCTTGATAGCGCCTCTCATTTCGTGTGCATGCGCAGAGGTATCTGTGGGGGTACACGTACAGCGGGGCGTTTGCCAGTGTGGTATAGCCATGAAGAAGGAGAGCGAAATTGCTGCTCACGCTACGTATATCCTGGAATAGCCGAGCTAATATAAGCCACTGCTATTTTTTTTTCTGAGCGGCCTCGCTGACGGATGGGGATCCACGCCCAGACCTGGTCTCTTCGAAGATATCCGACGTCCCTGTGACGGAGGTTGTAACATTGGGCGTCTCGGTTTTGTTGCTGACGAATGTGAAGCCTGGCCAGCTGGAGAGCTTCTTCAGCAAGCTGCGCGAATTCTTCGGCATGCGGCACTGAAGCGTGTGGCCCACGCGGTAGGACCAGCATATCTAACATGGTCGTTACTTAATGGCCGCGAACAAGGTGGAAAGGCCTGTGGCCGATAGTTTCCTGCACGGCAGCATTATACGCAAACGTGACATAGGGCAGGAGAGCATGCCAATTCTTGTGGTCGACGTCTACATACATAGAGAGCATATCGCTCAGTGTTTTGTTCAAGCGTTCTGTGAGTCCATTCGTCTGGGGATGATACGCGATCGACTGAGGTCAGTGGTGCAACTGAGCCGCCTTACTTCCTGCACTGAAATAGCATTAAATGCAGTTCCGCGGTCTGCGATGACAGCAGCTGGAGCGTCGTGTGGAAGGACGATGTTGTTGACAAAAAACTGAGCTATTTCAGAACCAGTGCCTGGCTGGAGAGCCTGTGTTTCTCAATAACGTGATAAATCATCAGTGGCGACCGCAACCCACCGGTGTCCCAGTGATGACGTAGGAAACGGCCCTAAAAGGTACAGCCCTACTTGTTTAAATTGACCTTTAGTAAGCACAAAGCTTTAGTAAGCACGGTAATAAGCACGAAGACCCAAAAATTGGCGGGGGCAGTGCTTGTCGGTAGGTGTCGGAAACAACGCAAAAGCAGTAGTCTCCTCAAGGCCAGGGCGTACGCCATCGGAGCTGACAAGGTCACCTAGAAATTTGAGCTCGTCAAAAGCAGAGTGGCATTTCTGCTGCTTAAAGGGACACAGGAGAAATTGAAGTTGGCTTGTATCGATAGAATAGCAGCTCCTCATCACAAAAACGCCACCCTTACTGAAAACAAAGCTCTTGTAATGCAGAAAATAGCAAGAACCAAAATACAGGTGTCGCCGCCACAGGCCAATCTCGCAAGTACAAGCGTGATGACTTCCTAGGACAAGAGGCGCCACCTTGGAGGAATTTTCCTTACTTCATGGAGCCACGAATCTCTGAGGCTGGCAAAGGAAGGTTGCGCACCGCACCGCTAGCTGTCAGAAATCACGGAGTCTGCGTTTACGTCACGTATCACGTCACTCCGTTCTAAGACGTCATAAGAGTTGCCGTGGCGTCATAAGAGTTCCCTGAGTTTGAATCAGAGCGGCGGGAAAAACGTTTTCATCTGCGAATCCAAATTTCTTTGAAATAAATGCATCTTTCGCGCCCGGACAAGCGGCAACAAAGCCATGAAATGCCGAACTATCAGATTTTGCTAACAAAAGAAATATGATAGAGTTCTCCTCAGTGTCCCTTTAAGCGTGCTCTGAAACATCTTCCGAGGAGAGGACATAAACTTGCTCAATCACTGCATTGTGTTGTCATGAACGCCTGAGCCAAATAATACACTTCTGCGCCGCCGCGGCGGCTCAGTGGTTACGGCACTCGGCTGCTGACACGAAAGACGCGGGTTCGATCCCGGCCACGGTGATCGAATTTTAGATAGAGGCGAAAATGTAGAGGCCCGTGTGCTGTGCGATGTCAGCGCACGTTAAAGAACCCCAGGTGGTCGAAATTTCCGGAGCCTTTCACTACGGCGTCCCTCATAGCCTGAGTTGCTTTGGGATGTTAAACCTCTATAAACCTTAAACCAATGCACTTCTGCAAGCAGCATAGGACCCACAATCACACGCGAAAGTTGGCGAGCCCTTCCCTGCGACTTTTTCATGCTCGCGCCCTCCTCCGTCGCTCGCATCTACGTATACATGGTGAGATATGGTTATTGGTTAGATTCTTTCAGACGTCAGGCAGCTACAATGGCCGCGGTCAATAAGCCGCGTAGCTCCGGCGAGTCAGGAAGCTCCCCCCTGGAGGTGGGGCCGGTGGAGGAGCGCCGACCTTTCAGCGTACAAAATGGGACGATAGGAGAGTAAAGGCGCGAAGACAGTGAAATTCAAATTTTGACCACAGATAACTCTGTTTCTACAAAGCGCAATAAAAAAATTCTGCCTGGACAATATTCGTGTAACGGCGTGCTTTCACATCCCAGGCATACCGAAACTTTATTAGAGCCCCTTTAAGGGACAAGCCAGCAGAACGTATGGCTTGAAGGACTGTGTGAAGGCGGTTGAGATGCTCCGGAAATGTGTCAGAAAAAAACAACTACATCATCTAAATAGACAAGGCAACACTGCCACTTCACGCCGCAAAGTACTGCATCCATCATTCTTTTGAATGTGGCGGGTGCAGAACCGACGCCGAATGGGAGCACCTTGAATTCATATAAACCATCTGCCGCCGTGGTAGCTGTGTGGTTATGTTGTTCTCGGCTACTGGCCCGAAACACGCCGGTTCGATCCCGGTCGCGGCAGTCGAATTTCGATGGATGCGAAATTCTAGAGGTCCGTGTACTCTGCGATGTCAGTTCACGTTAAAAAACCGCGGGTGGTCGAAATTTTCGGGGCCCTTCATTACGGCGTCCCTCATAGCCTGAGTCGCTTTGGGACGTCAAACCTAAATCAACCAAAATCAACCAATATAAACCATCTCGAGTTATCAAGGCAGTCTTTTCACTGTCGCGTTCATCAACTTCAGTTTGCCAATAGCCACTTCGCAAATCCATAGGCGAAAAGTACCGTGCGTGGCGAAGAGGATCCAAAGTGTCATCAATGCGGGGAAGAGGATAAACGTCTTTTTTGTCATGTTCAGCTTTCTTTAGTCGACACAGAAACGCACAAGTCCCATCTTTTTTTCTTTACTGGCACAACGGGAGACGTCCAGGTACTTGTTGAAGGCTGTATGATTCCATCTTCAAGCATCTGCTGGACCTGGTTCCGAATCGCATCTCTTTCTCTGTTAAAAGCACTGGGTAGGAGTGCTGTCGCACAGGTCTTTCCGTGTCCGGAGTGATAATGCGATGTTTGGTGACTGTCGTCTGACCGATTTCGGGCTATAGAACGAAACAGTCACGGAACGATTGTAGGAGGGCCAGAAGGCGCGACTTTTCTGACGTCGACAACTTTTCGTTACCGTTCTGCATGCCAGTAAGTGGAGGCACCGGATATGGGACGGCGATGGCCCAGAGACGCCGGGGCAGCCGTTGGGGGCACCATTCTCTTCGAAATGAGCAATCGTCCTGTGCTGGGGCAGTCTATGGTGCTCCGAACGGAAATTGGTAACGAGATGGTGTTTAATCCCATGACGAAGCACAAAAATACCTCGAGCTACACAGATATGTCACCCAGGCACCAAGGATACGTTCCCTTCAGCCACGCCTTGAGCGGTACGGCCGTCGTCACAAATAATAGTAACTAACTTGCTGACGCGAGGGATCAAGCGGACATCAGCGTCGCAGATATGTAAAGCCACGGCTGATCGTTCACCTTGATCGGCCGGGAACGCTCGAGCAATAGAAAAGGTAACTAGAAGCTCTCTGAGGTTAATAACTACTACATAATCGCGAAGGAAGTCGATCCCGAGGATTAGTTTCCGAGAGCACTCACCCAGAACAACGAAGCAGGCTGGAAAAGTAGCATCCCGGATTCCAACTTGGGCAGTACATCTCCCAATCGGCGTGACTGAATGAACACCTGCCCTACGAATCTGTGGCCTGTGCCAAGGCGTCATTACTTTTTTTTTTGTAGTGATAGCTACATTACGGTAGCATTTCGAAGCTACAGCGTGGCAGCGCCGCCACGCTGTCACGTGCTTGTCACGTGGTGCGGAGCAGCTTCCGGCGGCGCGGCGCCGTAACGGATCACGTGGTTCGTCGCGTGGTTGGTCACATGACCAGCCTCGTGGTGCGGAGCTATAGTGAACTAGAATAACTACCTAGTGGCGCGAACGGAGGCGCGCGGCAGCGTAGCTGCTGAGGCAAAACGCCTCTCCTCGCCGCAAGGGGCGCTACTGCGCCTTTTACTGGCCCCGCGCTGCCGCTGCCGGCCTGCTTCTCACATTCGGAACGGTTCTCCGGGCGCTTAACTTGCTGAAACGAAGTGTTTTGTCTGCGTTCTACGTTTCGGCGTGGCTCCTCGAGCTGTAAACTGTGAGTGATCCGTAGAAAATCGTCTTGCGTGTGTGAAGTTCGTGCTATAAAGACACTACAGAGAGGCACGATGCCGAAAAGGAAGACAGACTCCCATTGCTTTGCCCTGGGCTGTCGGAGCGGTTATACAGGAGCTCCTAATTTGTTCGCCGCTCCCACGGACGACGAACTTAGGAAGAAGTGGGAGCGCAATCTGCGAAGAGATGACAGACCTTTCACTGAGTCCTCAGCGGTCTGTGAGCGCCACTTTGAGCCCGAGTGCATATTGCGGGACTATACATACACATGATAAATGGCTCTGAAGTGCGACTTCCCCGTGGGAAGCCGTCACTGGGACATGGTGCGGTGCCTACCCTCCTGCCTGACTGTCCGTCTTACCTTTCGGTCCGAAGAGCGAAACAGAGGCCACAAAGGCCAGCAACAGCAAGCGACAAGACGCACAGAATGAAAGTGCAGATGTCGCGCAGGAAGCGCTTCGTCAGCCTGTAACCGATGTTTCGATTTCCGAGCTGAACGCTCTAAATGAAGCTGCAGGCCCCACCGAGAGTGGGCCCTTCACAGTTAACATGCTTCGAGGAGTGATATGCTTCCCTCAAAGACCTGGTGCCGGATAAATTGCGACAGTGACGCCAGCGTGCTCTTCGCAACAACATCGATACGAAGAGACACCAAACTTGAAATTCTTCACGAGAAATCCGTGCTGTTCCCTTTTGGATGCAGATGCTGGCCAGCAAATCTCCCATAGTAGCAGGCAGGAACTTGTTGATAAACTGCTAGATGCAGGCAACATAGATGCAGCAAATGCTGTGTTCCCGAAATTACCCCAGACCATTCCACTTGCACTGTGGCATTTAAGTGACAGCCGGCTAATATTTTATATAGCTGGTTGTGTGGCCAGGAAATGTGTTCTTAAGACGGGCTGCGAAAGCTGCCTCAATTTGCTTTTATTGACCAAAGAGGCGGCTGCGAACTTAAACCTAGCCCAGTTCACTCGCATGAAAGCCAACGGTGTTCTTCTGTATCCCGCTGCCGCCCTGTACGAATTTGTAGCTGACCTAGAAAATGCTTTCACAACATGTTTTAGCCTCCTAGAACTACATACAGACAGTATCATTGATATTGTAGATGTGGTTAAGGCAAAAACAGAGCTTCGACTTAATTGGCTGTCCAGGCCACTGTGAGAATGTTGCAGCCGAGCTCACTGCTTTTTACATAAAAACCCGCCTTCACTTTTTTATGAAAAGCATCAATAGCAGCAACAACCGGAAATGCCAAGCTTCTAAGTCCCTGAAAATGAGTCGATGCACTTAGATTTGCGAAGCACCCTGTTAGGGTAGCTGCAAGCCCAGCCTTGTTTCCACGGATGAAATTTCTATGTAACCAAATTTAGGCTGGTTACGCCAATAATGGGCCTGCCATCAAACCAATATTTGCTGCAGTTTTTCTTTTACATATCCGCACTTGCCAATAAAAGTATAATGCTCGCCTCCCGTGTACTATCAACCTGGCTTATGCCATGCATACACTGCAAGTAAAATTTGCCGAAAATTGGATTGGAAATATTTTCAGTCATGGGTAAAATTTTCTGACCAAAATGCGTTTCTGAGGCCGCTTAACCGTCTCAGGAAAAAACTGATTTACGTAAGACTAGATCACACGTAGGCGTGCGCACAGATGAATGAGGGGTGTAGTCCTTACAATTAAGTCGCCGCGGTGGCTCAGTGGTTATTGTGCTCGGATTCTAACTCAAATGACGCCGGTTCGATCCCGGCCGCGCCGATCGCATTTTGATGGAGGCGATATGCTAGAGGCCCGTGTACTGTGCAATGTCAGTGCACGTTAAAGAACCCGGGTGGTCGAAATATCCAGAGCGCTCCACTACGGCGTCCCTAATAGCCTGAGTTGTTTTAGGACTTTAAAACCCATGGCACCAAACTATAATCGCAGGTGAACAATATCAGCCTGGCAAAAGATGCACCTAGACAACTAACATCCACCGGCAAATCCGTGAACCTCTCTCATTGCCCGGCGCCCGTTCTCGGTAACAGACGGCACACGACGACACGATTTTTCATCATCGCCGAAATGCTCGAAGGGCAGAAAAAAGGTGCCTATGAGGTTACGTTGAAGCTAGTTGAAGCAAATGGCATGCACGTTTATTAACTACAGGCGTATTAGTACACCACACCGGAACAACGACTCGGAGAAACACACACAAGCTCCAGCGACGACGCCGCGACGCCGCTAGAAAAAGTTGCAGTGGCGCCACCTGGTGGTTTCTACGCCAAACGGCACGCCCGCGCCCATCCGTTCGCGCCACTAGGATAGTATTCTAGTTCACTGTATGCGGAGCAGTCGCTGCTGCCGGCGGCCCGGCGTGCCGGCGAAACCGAGCTGCCACAGCTGTGCGCATGCGCCGTGTCAAGTAGGACTAAGATGAAGGAACACCCAGCGAAACGGAGCGGCGAAAGACTGACTTTGCGATTCAACTGAGCAAGATCCACTCGGTCAGCTGTAGCTATCGCGTCACTCCAGGTTTAACCAGAGCTAAACCTCTGCCAATTTTTTTCCAGTTCGGCGGCCAGACCCCTACTCATAACCGCGTAACCGGCGCCTGTGTCCACTAGTGCATGTAACGAATGGAGTCAACACACACGGACAGGTCGACGGAAACGAATTCGGTGTCGTCGAAGAACGTTGGCGGTGTGGCAAGTGTAGCACAGGGCGTCAGTGGAGGATGTTCGAAAATGTGATCGGCAGCGGCCCCACCACCGGAGGTCGCTGGTCTAAGTTTCCCAGACGCGGACTGGGTGACCTGGCTTCCCCTGATGACACGGTACGTTTAGTTGAAAAACATCGAGTAGAAGAAAGCCGGGACTGGCGTGGTGCGAACTGGAGGAAGGGAAACGGCAGGTCATATATTCCTGAATCTGCAGCGGGCGTTCACCATAACGAGGACGAGGTGCGTTAGGCGTCAATATCGGCAGGCCCATCCGGCGGTAGGAACAGTTGTGCATACCGATGGACCGGCTCTCCGCAAAGATAACAGAGGGGGCGATGGTTGTCAGAGGTCCGCCAGATGGCTGCCTTCCGAGTGTGCTGACAGGAATGGTCGCGTGGTGCAGAGGGTGGGGGCCAGAAGTGCTGCTCGGGTGGCTCGGGTTCTGGGGAAAAGCGACTGGGGGGAGGCACAGGAGAGCGCAGTACTTTAGCACAAGACAGGACAGGACGGTCCGGATGAGGTGGTACTAGTGGCTGCATCATCTGCCGTATCTCACCACGGATAATGTTGGAGACGGGAGCGGGAGGTGCCTGGAGGCGCACAGTCTGAAGTTTTTGTAATTCTGCCCGCAAAATACGGCGCACAAGTTCCCGGAGACCATCGTCGCTGTTCCCACGGGGCAGGTGAGGACAATCGACGGCTGACAGTTGCAGCCTGCAGTCATACTGGACGGCCCGTTGCTGTAGCGCCTGTTCTATTGTAGTAGCTTCGCGGACAAACTTATCTACTGTTGTGGGTGGACAGCGAGCGAGACCCGCAAACAGCTGGTCTTTAACATTGTGCACTAGGTAACGCACCTTTTTGGTTTCGGTCATGATCGGGTCAGCGCGCCGCAAAAGTCGGGTCATGTCTTCAACGAACATCTTCACGGCCTCATTGGGCCTCTGGATCCCACCCTGAAGGACCTCCTCGACTTTCTCTTTTCGTTCGGGGCTACCATAGTCACGCACGAGCTGAAAACGAAATTCCTGCCAAGTCAGGAGGGTCGACTCATGGTTCTCAAACCAACTGTTTGCGGAGTCCTCAAAAGCAAAGTACACGTTCCGCAACTACCGGTGGTCATTCCACTCGTTGTAGGCGGCGACACGGTCACAGCGATCCAGCCAATCTTCGACGTCCTCGAAGAGGTCGCCTTGGAAAGTTCTGGGTGTGCGTGGTGAGTGAACGGCGAACGGGGCAGAAGCAGCTTCCGGAAGGTCACAAGTTTTGGTGGCCGTTGTTACAGGCATTCTGCCAGCGCGTCTCATTTGTGGAGTGAGCTCGGGTGGAAGACCTTGCAGGCGGCGGCTGGCCTTACAGGCTGTAGGCTCGGTTGTGTCCTCGATATTCTCGACGCGCTCCTCTATTTCGTCCGGGGCAAAGTGCATGGATCTGCCTGGCACCTGCACCAATTTGTCTCGGGTGAAATATGAGCACAACCAGCCAGCTCGGCAGTAAATGATGACGATGATGCCCTCAAGCTTAATGGCACATGCCTTCGGTGGGGGATAGGCCAGGGTGCATTGCTGATACAAACGCACACATGTGCAAGGAGTGGAGTAATTGCATAATTTTGTGACCAAGACTCGAATTTGTGTTAAAAATGGAGATAAAAACAACGTAACTGAAAAGCTGTGAATTCACATTTTAGCAGAGGAGTCTACCTGATGAAAATATATATCCGTGAATAAAATTGCACACTGGTTTCAAGGCATATCCCTTCGCGCTTGCCCCTAAGGAAAGAAGGATCGGGATAGATAGAGGTAGCTCAGCAGCAGTAAAGGCGCATGCACACATACTTCGTCGTCCTCAACATTGTGATGACCCCCATATTGCGCAGGTCCACACGGGACGGAGAGGCAAAGAGACACCGTATGGCTCAGTTTAAACAAACAGATATATTCAATAATTATACATGATTAAGATTCAGAGGCTGGGGCGTCCGAGCTTACGTGCCGACGACTTCATGGGGACGATGGAGGGGCTCCGGAGTTGATCTCGAACGGTTGCTGGCAGAAGCTGCACGCCGTCGGGCTTCGGCGCTGAAGGCCCCCTTGGCGAACGATGTCGTTCTGAGCGTCCTTCTTCCGTACTGTTTGTCGATTTTTATATCCTCTTCTCCCCACACTCCCTGGGGTGAGGACGCCCACGCCGGAGGGGAAGGAGGGGGGCTAGGGCTTTCACTTGGGCGCACAAACATACCACCGCACTTATGGTCTCGCCCCCCTCACGTGTTGAGTCAGAGGGAAAGAAGGTTGTCTTCGAGGTAGCGCATAGCGTCGGCTGTGGTAAGGCGCGCTCTGGCCCGCTGACAGTTCCCGCGGGTCACCGGCCTCCGTTCTCCATCCATCAACTGACACTCGCTCCTCAAGGTAAGGCGCGCTCTGGCCCGCCGAAACGAGGCCGCCCCTGGAACCGCCACGGCAATTGGGGAGGATAAAGCCCGTTTCCCCGCGGCGGCGGCGGCGGGTCCGGTTGGGTCCGGTTGGGCTTAAACCCCTTCGTTCTGGTCGTCACTCTCAAAGAGCATGGCTGGGTAATTGATGATGCCGCTGTCATCTGCCGCGCCGTCGAACGCGGAACCTCGTAGCACACACAAGGAACGTCACACTCGCTCACCCTACAGAAGAATGTTCTTCGAACATTTGAGTCCATGCAGCTCCCCTTGTCTTTCTGAATCGCCTCGCACAGTGCGTCCGACAAAACACTTTTCGCTGCACTCAAAACCACTGCACAACACCATATGCCTCCGCTGTCATAACTGGCGTCTCCAGGGGCAGCACTGATCTTCTTTTACAGATAAACATGAAACTCAGCACTCAAGCCTCTCCTTTCTAGTCCAAACTGGACGAAATAAATTTACCACAGTTACAAAGGAGCTCCCACTTCTAGCACGATCACGGCACAGACAAAAATATAGATAACGAAAGGAAGTAGGGCAGGTTCTGCATGCGCTCCGCATGCTCTCCTGTGAAGGTGTTACTTAATGACAGAAAGGTTTAACTACCAACTCCGATAACTTAACACATAGGCACATAGCAGTGTTATGAGCTGCGGCATTACACAATTCTAACCAGTTCACAACTCCGCTCTGTTTACGCCATTAGTCCGACTTAGCTTTCCGATTTCGCAGCGGATATCGGCCTTCATGAGTCATACTAAGTAAGTCTGTGACCCTTTGTCTGCTTTGGGACTCGCTAGGGCTCGTGGCAGGAGCCTCTCCTGGCGTTATCTGCGCGGCAACCGCGCGCGCTTCTTCTTCTAGCAATGCATGAAGTAAATCCGGTGGCATTCCGGCCGTCACCTCTGGCGCCTGCCGAACAGATGCAGGAGAGGGCGTTTCTTGCGAACTATCTGCGCGCTCCGCTTCACTTCTGTCCCCATCAAAATCCGCGCTTTCCCTTTCCTCATTTCGTGAATACTGAACCGGTGCCGAATTGAGGCGATTTGCGTGTATCCTTATCAAGCGCCGGTTCACGTCTCGGACTCTGAAGTTTACCGGAGAAAGCTTCTCGACAACCTCGCACGGTCCTCTCCACTTCGTCTGGAACTTACGAGCTAGCCCAATCTGCCTTTGGCAGTTCTCAATGTACACGCTGTCCCCCACATTAAATGGCGCGTCTCTAGCACTGCGATCGTGCACCTCCTTCATGCGCTTCGTCGCTTTCTTTAAGGCCTCCTTTGCGATGTCCCTCGCCACTTGCAAGCGCGATTCTAGCTTAACCTTATAGTCGTCCAGTGAAGCGTATGGGACACGACGGGGGCCCTCTGGCACTTCACTAGGCTGGTCCGGGTCTCGGCCGTAGAGAAGAAAGAATGGCGATTCGCCCGTGCTCTCGTGTGCTGCGGAATTGTAGGCAAACATTGCATACGGGAGCCACAAGTCCCAGTCCCGCTGGTCGCGCGAAACAAAATGCGACAGGAACCCGGCCACGGTTTGGTTCAGTCGCTCCACCGCGCCGTTGCAAGCCGGATGGTACGGTGTTGTCTGCTTCTTAGCGATCTTAAGCAGCTCGCAAACTCTCCTCATTAGCTGCGACACGAAGTTCGTTCCCCGATCTGTCAAGAGTTGCCTCGAGGGTCCATGTCGGAGCACGATCTGTTCGACAAATGCTCTTGCAACCGTGTCTGCCTTCTGATCTGGGAGTGCTACCGCTTCCGCGTATTTTGACAGGTGATCGAAAAATACTAAAATGTACTTGTTTCCGGAAGTGGTCGTGGGCAATGGGCCCATTATGTCCATACCTGTCCGCTCGAAGGGAGCCGAAACCTCAGGGAACGGCTGAATTGGAGCTGGTCTTCGTCCTTTGGGTGTTTTTCTTTCGAGACAGGAATGACACTTCGCACAGTAGTCTCTAACATCCTGTCGCATGCCACTCCAAAAGTACAAACGCTCCACACGCCTGCGTGTCTTCGCTACGCCAAAATGACCGGCGCATGGCGCATCGTGAAACGCGCGAAGAACCCTTTCTGTCCACGACCGAGGTATGACGACTCTCTCCCAAGCGGTTTTCTCGGGTCTCCCTTTCCTGGTTGGCCTCGTGCGCCGACACAGGGTGCCGTCTTTGCCAATGAAATAACCTAGCTGTTCGGGGTGAGACGGTGCGCCCTCTAAGCTTTCGATTATTCGCTTCAGGTCAGGATCTTTGCACTGCTCTGTGCGTAATTCGGCGGGGTCGACTACGGGGACAAACTCATCTATAGCTGCCACGGCAGCTGTGCGGCTGAGTGCATCAGCATTCAGATGTGTCTTTCCTGACTTGTGCTCAACTTCAAAGCAGTATTCCTGCAGGTGTAGATTCCATCTAGCGAGTCGCAAGCTAGGGTCCCTGACACTCATCACCCATTTCAGAGGATGGCAGTCTGTGACTAGCTTGAATTTGCGGCCGTAAAGGTAGCATCTGAAGGGCTTTACTGCCCAGACAACAGCGAGGCACTCCCTTTCCGTAGCTCCGTACTTTTGCTCTGTGGGGCTCAGCTGTCGGCTAGCAAAAGCAACGGGATGTTCTCTGCCCTCGATAACCTGAGATAGCACGGCACCAACTGCGAACTTTGACGCATCTGTGGCCATAACGAAGGGCAAATTAAAATCCGGGTGGCGCAACAGCGGTGCACTCATTAGCTTCCTTTTCAGGGCCCCAAAAGCATCCTCCGCGTTTTCGTCCCAGCGAAAGGCGACATTTTTGGCTGTTAAGGCGGTGAGCGGCTTAGCGAGCTTGGCGAACTCCTCTATGTGCCTTCGGTAGTAACCGATCAGGCCGAGAAACTGCCGGACCTGGCGGACGCTAGTCGGCGATGGAAAATCCGAGACACACCTTAGTTTCTCAGGGTCCGGTCGCACGCCGTCAGCTGAAACAACGTGCCCGAGGTATTTCACCTCGTTTTCGAGGAATTGGCACTTAGAAGGCTTCAGCTTGAGACCCGCTCCTCTTAGTCGCACCAAAACCTGCTCAATATCGCGCAAATGGTTCTCAAAACTGTCACTGTATATGATTATGTCATCCATATACACGAAGCACAGCCTCCCCAGAAGACCTGCCAGGATAACATCAGCGGTTCTCTGCCAGACAGCAGGGCTGTTGGCCAGACCCATCGGCATTCTTTTCCATTCATAGTGCCCTGAGGGCGTGTTGAATGCCGTTTTCTCGGCATCTGCCGGATCCATTGCTATCTGCCTGAATCCCGCCGCCATGTCCACTACCGTGAAGTACCTGGCAGAGCCCAGCTGAGAAAGCGTCTCCTGTATATTGGGGATGGGGTATAGATCGATGCGAGTTACGGCATTTAGTTTGCGGTAGTCCACTACCAATCGATACGAGCCATCTGGCTTTTCCACCAATAGTGCTGGTGCTCCCCAGGGTGACTTTGAGTGTTCGACAATGCCGCGATCAATCAGGTCCTGCACCTGCCGCTCCATCTCCTCACGTTGGGAGTAAGGAATCCTGTACGCACGCTGGTAAACGGGCGATGAAGTGCCGGTTTCTATCCTGTGCTTTATAACGCCACAGCAGCCCAAATCCAGGTTGGACGCAGCGAATACCTCCGAGTAGTCGTTCAGCAAACCAGCCAGAGCCTCCCTCTCCCTGGATTTTACGTGAGAAAGATCGAACGACACCTTTGGAGCAGCCGAAGGACTAGCATGCTCTACAGTTGCGAGTACCGTATCGGTGGGCTCACGTTTCTCTATCGCAGAGGTGAAGAAAGCCAATGTTTTGTTCTTGGGAAGGCTCAGTGGCTGCTGGCTACAGTTAACCACCCGTAGGCGCACTCTGTGGGCGTCATTAACTGTCACGAGGCACGCGGCTGCCTTCACGCCATTGCTGAGAGAGTCGACCGGCTCAAGCACTCCCACGGCGCCGCTCTCTACATCTGAAGGCACAAACGCGTACAAAATGTGCTCCGACCAAGGAAAGACGACCGCCTCCTCGACCAGCCTGACGGCAACCCACGAATATACCTTCTCCAATGATCCCACTGTTTGATGGGTGTCAATATCGGTAATGCGAATCTCAGCCCCTCTCCTGTTCAAAAACGGAACTTTTGAGCCGCCCGCATTAACCTCTTCCTCAGAGAATGAGACTACTACTTTCCCTTTTCTCAAAAAATCCTGCCCTAATATACCTGACACTCCGTTTGGCAGAGACACCGTGTCCGGGCATACGTAGCAGGGGTGCTCCAATGCAATTCCGCCGAGAGAGAAGTGTAACCGGTAGAGTCCACTTATGCCAAGAGGATCCCCCGTTATGCCTACAAATTTGGTTGCCATACTACCAGACGCTTCCAGCACCTCGCGGTCCCCCTTTCTTCGAAGCGTGTTAAAACTGCTCTCCTTAAGTAATGTCACCTTTGACCCCGTATCTATCAACAATTCCATGCAACAACCATTTAACTTGCAACGCACAACATGGCATGCCTCGTCGGCCACACAAACTACCACCACCTCATCATCCACTGCTCCCTCCCCACGCTCCTCAGGCTGGGGAGGACTAACTAGTTTTTTGTCTCGGTATCTGGAGCCCCGCTGTAGGCTTGCTTAGGGCGTGTCTCGCCTGCTTCTCTTTGTGGCTCCCCACGGCGCACGTTTTGGCAGAACCTGGCGATGTGACCGCGACCCTGGCAAGCGAAGCATACGATTTCTTCAAAATCTCGCATACCGCGCCTGTAGCTTTGTGGCGGTCTCCGGTTTCCAGCGAATGGGCGCTGTTGAGCGCGCGCTTCAACCTGGCGTTCTACCTGCTGAGATAGCAGCTGTCCTAAGCGATCTAACCGCTCTGTCAAGAGAGCAACCTCAGGGTTGAGCACCGCTCTCTCTATGACGCGTACTCTCGCTGCGGCTGTCGTTAACGCCTCATTTCGTTCCTCATCCAATGCGGCCTCCACGGCTTGGTCGAAATTGCTCGGCTTGCGCGAGAGCACGAACCGGCGCACGGGGTCTTGCAGAACAGCCACGAACAAAGCGGTCATTTCCTCTTTAAGTATATCCTCCGCGTATTTCTTCTTTAGCTGGTCTCCTTCCTCCTCCCTGCTTAACGTATCGCGCGCTAAGCGCTGAAGCCGCGACGCAAACGTTCGCACGTCCTCCCCTACCATCTGTCCGGCGTCACGGAACCTCTGTACCCGCACGTGACGTGGTTCAGTGTCGAAATGCTCAAACGCGAGCTTCTTAAATTCCGCAAATGATTTTGTGGATTTTACTTTTTCGTCTCGCCATGCAAAATCATGAGCAGCTCCTGCCATCTTACACCTCGCCATTCCCAGCATTTGAGCATCAGACCATCCCCCCATTTTCCCAATCTCTTCTAGCATGGAAAAGAAATCGCAGATTGGAACCCCTGTCTTATCTCCCGTAAACGTCGGAATGACGCTTCCTAATGCCAGCATGCTTGCTCCGAGCGACGGCTGTGGAGTGGGAGCTCCCTCAGATAAAGACATTTTTTTTTCAAGCCCTCCGGTGCCTCAAGCTTCTCAAATGGGGGTAAAAGTCCCACAGTCAGTCCCGTGATTCCCTTTTGATTACAATTTTGATGTCATGAATGTCGCAGCATTCAGAGGACATTTGCTTTTGAGACCCCACTCCTGACACCAGTGTGATGACCCCCCATAATGCGCAGGTCCACACGGGGCGGAGAGGCAAAGAGACACCGTATGGCTCAGTTTAAACAAACAGATATATTCAATAATTATACATGATTAAGATTCAGGGGCTGGGGCGTCCGAGCTTACATGCCGACGACTTCATGGGGACGATGGAGGGGCTCCGGAGTTGATCTCGAACGGTTGCTGGCAGAAGCTGCACGCCGTCGGGCTTCGGCGCTGAAGGCCCCCTTGGCGAACGATGTCGTCCTGAGCGTCCTTCTTCCGTACTGCTTGTCAATTTTTATATCCTCTTCTCCCCACACTCCCTAGGGTGAGGACGCCCACGCCGGAGGGGAAGGAGGGGGGCTAGGGCTTTCACTTGGGCGCACAAACATACCACCGCACTTATGGTCTCGCCCCCCTCACGTGTTGAGTCAGAGGGAAAGAAGGTTGTCTTCGAGGTAGCGCATAGCGTCGGCTGTGGTAAGGCGCGCTCTGGCCCGCTGACAGTTCCCGCGGGTCACCGGCCTCCGTTCTCCATCCATCAACTGACACTCGCTCCTCAAGGTAAGGCGCGCTCTGGCCCGCCGAAACGAGGCCGCCCCTGGAACCGCCACGGCAATTGGGGAGGATAAAGCCCGTTTCCCCGCGGCGGCGGCGGCGGGTCCGGTTGGGTCCGGTTGGGCTTAAACCCCTTCGTTCTGGTCGTCACTCTCAAAGAGCATGGCTGGGTAATTGATGATGCCGCTGTCATCTGGGTCTCCGTCTACGCCGCGCCGTCGAACGCGGAACCTCGTAGCACACACAAGGAACGTCACAACATCTAACGAGAGAGTGACGCCGATGTCGCTTTTCAAACAATACATGTGGCAATATATAAATAAAACTGCATTTAAAAGTGGCTACGCAACAATGCACTGCTGCCTGTATGTTGCGAAGCCAAACTTAAAAGAAGCGGAGTAATTGTTTTTTTTTTCAGAACGTAGCTATATGGGCACAAACCCACCCTTTTGCTTGGGATAGTTTGCACAGTGCCTCTAAGGAGGGCAAGAGGAACAAGCGTAAGAGTGGCACAGAGCAGAGCAGTGACGTCTCTACAGTGGAAGAGCTACCGCTCGTGTATATTTTCGAACTCCCTATCAGTGGTTCTCGATGTCCCCAGGGATGCGCTTCACTCTACTCTCGCACCAGCTATAAAGACAGCGTCCATTTCTTTGACGAGGCGTGGAAAGCACTGAGGAACAAGACGGAGGTGTGGATGGCGTATCAAACCAGGACGTATGCGAACAAGGAGCACCATCAACAGGAGTACGAGAAGAAATACAGCCCAATTTCCCCGATTTGACGTTCGACTCTTGCAGCCATACGAAACCAATACAGATCGTGCATGCTGTTTTTTCCGCTCGAAGCTCTAGAAAAGAAATAACCAACGCTAACGACATTACATTACTTCAGTCAGACCTCAACACAAGTGGTAACTGCTGCAAAAACTGGTTAGTGCAGCTAAATATTAACAGATGCAAAGTCATGCGTGTATCTAGAAAAACTTCCGCTTCGCCTCACTGCAAATTGATTACATTTCGTTTAATCAGTATCGTCATGTAAATATCTAGGCGTTCACATTGCTTTAAATCTTAATTGGTCTCTTCATACCGAGAACATAATTAAAATATGCTAATCGTATGCTAGGCTACTAACGTCACCACTTTTTAAATGTTCCTTCGAATTTGAAACTATTGCTTTATAAAACACTAATACGATCTAAACTCGAGTATGCTACACCTGTATGGGACCCTGCTCATGGCAACTTAATTAATGATCTTGAAATGGTGCAAAATAACTCTGTACGTTTCATCCTACCTAACCGCACAGCGAGTATAACTGCTATGAAATCTAATCTCTGCCTTCCAACAATGACATTGCGTAGAAGAGTGTTTCGTCTCACTTTGTTCCACAAGCTGTATCATCATCCCGCTTTACGTCATCACCTCATCCCCCAGCCAATTTATGTATCCCGCCGTATTGATCATAATCACAAAGTCGGAATTGTGTCATGCAACACGAAATGCTTCTCGCAGTCATTCCTGCCGCGAACCTCAAGTGAGTGGAACCACCTTCCCCCAGGAGTTGCTGGCATGGTAAATTAAGAGCAGTTCCACGTAGCAATAGCTAACATTGTACATTGAGATGCTATTTAAACATTCTTGTAATCCTCTGTAGTTCCTCTTTGTTTTTGTAAATTTACTACTCTCCCTCTGTAATGCCACTGGCCCTTAGGGGTAATGTAAATGTAAATAAAGGCTGAGGAGGAACTTTGTCGTGAGTTTATCTGAGTTCGGCCCAACCCCGTACAAAATAACTGCAGTCTCCCTCCACGTCCGCGACACAAGCGTCCCACACCTCCACGTCCTCCACAATTGCGGGTTATCGAACGGGTTCTGCACGTGTACTGTTTTGATTCTGCTTGTACAAAGACCAAAGCGCCCATAAGTTTGGTGTAAAAACGTAACATCTCTGGACCTCTTCCATCTCATTCGGGATTTTCATAGTGAACTGCGACATTTGGAATATATTGAAGTCAGAGAAAAAGACGAAAGTCGGGACTGAACCCTTTGACATGGCACAATTCCAACGTGCAGGACACGTCGCCTAAAGAATTCTGGAAGAACTGCTGCCAGAGTTCTTGGGTTCAGCACTGTGCAACGACGGCTCCACAAGTAAACCAAGCGATCAAAACGCTGACCGAGTAAGCGCACGACAGAGCCAGAGTCGTAGACGGCGTACAGAAACAAAGGAGAAACCCACCTTCAAATGGATCAGAAAAACCGTATCGCCACTCAATAACGGTGTCTGCGAGTCAGAATTTGAGCTCTTTAGCTCTTTATCCGTATGGACAACAAACAATTGCTGCACGCATTATAGCTCTGAATAAAGAAGTATGCACGTGGCCGACGTTCGACTTTATTGAAATCTACCGCATGACGAGCCCCTTGTTTCAGGCCTCTAAAGATACGTGGCACTGTCGTTTGCAGCATGTGCAGCTGCTCAGGTAGCAGCTAAACGAGAACCAGAAGAAAATCCGCGTTTATGTCAAAAGCCAATAAGTGTTCATCCAGAACCTTGTTCTTAAGAAAATTTGCTAGGATTTGGCCTTTTCCAAATTCAGAACATTTTTCGACCGGTTCTCGTCTTTTTACATTAACAGGATCCTCATCCGGGACTTTAAAAGGCTTTCAAATTTTCCATTCCAAGACACAATAGGTGCCGCATACTGGCCTGGAATGAACTCAAACCTATGTTGACCGCCTTTGACATGGTCAAGAAAAATTTTGGTCGATACGGGGACTCGGCGGGCGTCAAGTACTCGCACGACCAGACAATCTCCTGAACACAGGTCATCGTAGTCTCTATCAACGAGGTCATTCCCACGGATGACGCCTTTGCTCTCCTCATGTTTGGCTACCACTCAAGATGCGTCCCCGCCCTACAGCACGACGGCATGATGATTAGCCCCTTGACCCTAATGAACCTTTTTGATGACTGCGCCCCTATGACTAGGTAAATATGCGCTCTGTCTATTTCCAACAAAAATCTTTGATCCTACCCTAACCTATAACCCAAGATAACACATCCATTTTGAGAAATGTGTAGTCATTGTTTTCTTAAGGAAATGCCTACTATTCGGCAAGTACTCTGGTGCAAAAGTTTTAATGCATGCAGATAACGGGCGTTCTTGCATAGTCTCCGTTCCATGATGTAGGCGTCAAAGAGGTTAATTAGAGCCAAGGGTTTAGCCTTCCTGCCGCAGCTTTGCAGGGCGGGGCTGGATCCCCAGCAGCAGTATACCATGCGATGACTGAAAACTTCGTCAATGGCAAAGACCTCGTTAGAGAGTGCAAAGAACGGGATCCTAGAGATGTGAGTACTTCACGGCCACCGAGTCTACGTCTCCACCGAAAACTTTCTAGCCCGTATCAAATGCAGTCGACTCGCAGCTCAGTTCGGCCCAAAATACTATGCGCTGCCCCACCGTGTATTGAAGAGGAAAGTTTGAAAACTTGTTAAATATGTGGATGGTGCTCCTGGTAATAAAAAACGAGGACCGGATAAAAAAAATCTCTGCTGTGCGCTTGAAGGTAGACCATTTCTACACAATTCTTCTTCGCGACCTTCTTATCAGTAGCTTGGTTTGGGCTAGTTGGTAACAGTTCTTAGAAAACATAGCGCAAAAAGGACACGGACGACACAGAAGTGGACAGGACAGCGCCTGTCCTGTCCACTTCTGTGTCGTCCGTGTCCTTTTTGCGCTATGTTTTCTAAGACCTTCTTATCGTCGAGCGCTTACAGGTTGACCACATCTTAAACTTGGAACCTCACCAGCTCTGTCATCGCTCACAAACGACTGAGGAACTCCCTTCTGTAAGCAGCCACGTATTCGTTGGTTATGTCGAAAATGGGGCTCATGATGCGCCACTTTTCAGTAAAGTTGAGCGTCGGGCTTGAGCCCATATCGTCGTTCAAAACTTCTAGTGCGTTTCGCAACTCTTCGTTTGCAACGCGAATAAAACGCATGTCGGAGTCATACAAACGATATTAGTGCGGACAATGTTACTCACTGCAGATACGAGGCTTTTCCTGAGCCAATCGTAGATGGGTCTCTCCGCCTTTCTTTTTTGTACGTTACCTGCTCCTCTGTGTCACAGACCAGCGGGACACTGCCCATTGGGAGAGAGTAGAAGAGAGTGCTCACGTAGAGCAGTAACAGGGTCGCAGCATGACTGCTTGCGGGGGATCCGCCGAGGTCTCTCTTTGAGCTCGGTCATTGGCAAGTCAAACCATCACTGGTGCTCTGAGGAAGCGTGGCGATTTCAAGGACGGTGGTGCGCATGCGCTGCTTGTCGAAACTCGAGCGGGCACGCCTGGCCGACTCGGTGACGGCTGTCACGGAAAACATGTCTTTCGCGCTCCCTCCTGCCCTCCCGTAAGGCGCGGCTCTCCGGCGCGCTCCGGGGGTGCTGTTCGGGTTACGGCGTCCCCTCTCCCATCACCGCGTGGAGAAACAAGAAGAAAGCGTTCCGATGATGGGAGGGAAAATGTGTGCTGGCCGCCGTCCCCGTCCGGGTTGCGGGGAGCTGAGGAAAGTCGGGAAAAGACAGACAGAAAAAGACAGGCAGCAAAAGAGGTTGGGTATTGTGTCCGCAGGCGTTGAGGGCCGAATTACCGCGCCGAGGTACGCGTTCCATTGCACAAGACTCGCCGCCTTCGAGCTGTCGCCGCCTCAGCTGCCACCCGAACCGGAGTCGTCACCTTGGCCCCCGTATGTGAACTGTACGCCGGACTTTCCCTTTTTCTTGTCTATGTAACATTGTGATATTGCTTTATCCGCCTCTGTTTTTCTTGCCCTGTAGTTGGAGAAGCTAACGTTTGTACTCTCTATCTCCTGATTTTCGCGTTTCGTGTTTTCTATTGTTAGTGCTACTCCCCCTGTTCGTTTTTATCTTTTTGTGTTGTTCCTTGCCGTCAAGAAAAGACTTTGTTTTAAACCCTCAACCCACTTAGTTCCTTCTCGATAACCGACGAACCGACACACGTGCACCACGCACGGGCTGACCGACCTTAATAAATAAAGGTTGTCCAACACTCGCTTTTGGGCCACAGGGATGCGTAAAGCAGCCGCTGTGCCTCCACGGCTTGCGCCAGGCAGCCGGTCGACGAGCGGTAATTGTGACACTATGATTCTCGTGTGCGTACTGGTTCGGTGTTTTGATCACTTGATCTGGGCCCGTGATTGCTAGGGCTCAACCCGAAGACTGGGAGAGCACTACTTCCAAAACTCTTCACGCGACGAGTCCCGTGCGCTGGCATTGTCCCTGTCATTTATTTCCAAGGTTGCGACCCATACCTTCTCCGACTTTTAAATGCCAATAAAGTCGGCGTTCAATATTCAAATACTCAATGACACAGAAGTACCAGCCTACTGCGTTTCTATGCCAAACTGTCCAGCGCTTTGGTCTTGGTAAAACCCTGGGAAAACTGCTCCTGCGGGATCCATCTGCTTAGCTGCAATCGTGAAGGACGTGGAGGTGTGGGATGATTTGTCGAGACAGGGAGAAAGGCTGAAGAGGCTGCGTATCGGGTTGGGTCGAATTTTAATCTTCTTTTAATCTGAAGAGGAAGCTCCTAAGCTTCGAAATAGTCTAGAGCGAGAAAGACGTCTTGCGTAAACTTTCTTCGTTGCGTAGCGCGGAGTAGTACTCGAAAGCCCTGTCGAGAAAATGGGGCCTTATATCTTTTACTACTCCTGTTGATGGTGCTTCTGGTGCAGATAGATCTGGGTCTAATATGACAGCCAGGCCTCCGCCTTTAAAGTCACGGGCACCGTCTTTGAGACTTTTGTGAGCGCATAGTCACCGCATCCCTGTGGACACAGTAGGAGACACCGAAAGGTAGTTCGAAAAAATACATGAAGGGTGCCTCTGCCTCTGTGGCATAGTCGCATTTGTACTCTCTGCCACTCTTGCCCTCAAATGCGGCACTGCACAAGAAATCCCAAGTAAAAGGGTGGGTTTCCCTCCATATACAATATTTTGAAAAAAAAATACTTTTTCTGTAAAGTGTACCTTCATAGCACTGCACAAGTGCCACCCGGGCCAGCTATTTTTAATATTGAGTAAGAACATATGAATTCAAAATTTTGTGGCACTAGGACCAACGGTTATCGAGATACGTCAAAGTGGCACTTGTCACTCACCAGCGCTTGCTTCACCGCCCTTGTTAGGTGAGATAACGGGAGCGCCCACGCTGCATCCCTATTCTTCTTCGGTCGAAGCTGTCCTTTTTTAGGTTCTTGAGGCTTGGTCGTCTGGGTGAAAAGTCAATAAAACGTTTAGAGTCTTTCCTAAGAAGTTACTTCAAATCTTCACTCCGGGATAGGGTGATGGAGGTCGTGCCGATTTGTTGCAAGGGACGGTGGTTCAAAGAGTTCAGGAGCCCTGCTGGTCATAGTGGTGGCATCTTTTCGAGCGAATAATATCTGTATTGAATTCGAGGGAGGGTGCGAGAAAACCAGAGCGTAGAACATCTATCGGCTCTTTTCGTAAAGCATGTTGAATTTCCTCCAAAATGCTTGCAGGTAGTAAGACTTAAAGATAAGAACGTTTCTCCGTTGCGAAGTTTTTCATGAGGACTTCGTCCTTAAAGCAGATATAAGAAAATCCGAGCTTTGGCGACGCTCCGGCTGAAGATGCTTTTCATTACAAGTACTCAATGAGGCCTTGAACATCATGGTCCGAGTGTTGCCGCTGCTCTAAGTGCCAGGGAAGACGTCGTCATCGTAATTCCGGCCGGGGTGCATCGGAAGGGGCTTGTGATAGGCAATCGGCGTGAGAGCGCTTGCATCTAGACTTGTAAACGATGGTGACGTCAGACCCTTGGAGTGGTTAGCTCCACCAAGTGAGGTGGCCCAAAGGGTCTTTTAGGTTAGCAAGCCAGCGTCACTCATGATGGTCGCTTACAACCTTGATTGGCCGTCTGTACAGGTAGGGGCACAATTTTGATCGGACCCAGATAATCGCAAGGCTCTTTTCATCGCCGTTAAACAGTTGGCCTTTGCCTTTGGTAATGAGCGGCTCGCGTAGGCGGTCGATACTTCTATGCCGTTCTTCTCCTGGACAACATGGCGCCGAGGCCCCAACTTGTTGCGTTGGTATGGACCTCTGCTTCGTCATTTTTAGCGAAGTGGGCTGGGTTTAGTGGCTCTTTCAAACGGTGCTGATGTTCTCCGGAAGCTCCGCAAATAAGTGGTACTTTCCACAGAAATCTCGCGTAGCATAGAGTGTTTTCGCTAATACATACCGCTAAGCACTCAAAAAATCACGAAGCAATGCACGCAAATGAATATTCAAGACAAGAATTGTTTTGACGCAGAGCACGTGGCCTCAGACAAATTTGCTCCTATGTGCATTATGGGAGCTCATTCCGGCGTATGTTTTGTGAGTGCACGCGTTCCCACTTTTAAGAAAATGTGAAAAAGTAGCAGAAACGTGAAGATGGTTATTATTATTTCGTAACAAATCGTTCAAGAAGTGCTGGCCTTAGTTTCAGGCTTAATTTCGCCCAGCAGGGGAATATCAGGAATCTGCCGCAGATTCCTTGTATCGTACTAAGAGATTCATCAGATTCTTTACGCGGATTACAGCGATGATGAAATTGCACTGCGTTTGAATGAAGAATACTTTGTGTTCTTCGAGGAAGACGAGGATAACCTCAGCGTGAAAGTATCTATTGATCCTAAAGAGAATCAAAACCACCAAGGGAACAAGCGAAACAAGTCGTGGCAGCGTCTTATCCATCAGCTGCTTCTTCCTATTTTAACAAACCAACCACGTCACAGCTCTCAATGTTTTCTCGGCGGCAGTGAATATTGCCGATTTAGTTTCCAATGTGTTAGTCAAGAAAATCAACCGCTACTCCGACCAGGAAAGAAAGGAATTTACAAAAAGTGTATGAAGAATTGAGAGCGTTCCTTAAAGTAAACTTGGCGACGAGCTACCGCACGCTCCCTGCCATCATGAGTTACAGGTTTACTCAACCAGACCTTGGCGTCACATATGCTATAGCAATCGCTCTGCCGCTGCACCGATTTGAACAAACATGAAGAGCTGTGGACTTCAGCGACAACCAGTGCTAGCAGGAGAGCTGGACTACAAATTTACATAAGTATACAGAAAGTGGCAAGCACAACACTGCAGCATTCCAGCTCTCACCTCTCTCGAGTTTCAGCAAGCTGTGGCACGGGCACTTATTAGAAGTTTTTGGCCAGAGATGAGGCGTTGGAATTCTAATCTGGAAGTCTCAAACTTCCCAGGACAAAATTCGACATATAGAGAGGAGTTATGCGGCAAAACGTCGAGGTATTGAATTTGCTGCCTATCGAAGTTTACCGATGTGTGCAAGGTTTCTTTTGTTTTCAAGCGTCTGTGCATTGTGTCTAGTATCTGTTTGGAGTGAAACTTCCTATCCCCACTTTTCCACCGTAAAAGCATGCTAGCTCCTTGCCTTGCAGCCATAGGAGTGACTTCGAGGATGAAAACAGGCATGTAGTTAGTCGGTGGTCCACTAGTCAGGAAACCGGAAATTGCTTCCTAAAGAAACGCTGTACTGATTTTTTTAATAACGCGAAAACTGGCATACCGACTCGCCGAAGTATCTGTTCTAACTAGTTTCTCTAGTGCATCATGCCCTATCAATTTTCAGTATGTGCATCCGAATGTTCTTCTTACCTTCATCGCCATCAGCGCCAGTCCTTGCGCATATTTCCTTTTGTCCCCGGCAAGTACACGCTGTTCATCTCGAGAGCGGCACACGATTTCGCCCAGGCACTAAAGCTGTTCTAGTCGGAGGTAGACTCCCCCTGGACCTTTCCTGCTTTGCAGCGGTCCAACCGCTCATCCTAAGAAGGAGCGGTATAGACATCTTGGACGGACTTCCATCCGGTTGTGCTTGAAATATAAAATTTAAAAGTGATGATACCAGGCAATATTTGTTAGCAGCCCAACAGTTCGAGACCCACAGGGTCCTTTCTTCAAGGGCGACTGAGATATCAGCTAGCAGCAAGCAGGTAATGGCCCGTAAAGAGAGCGGAACAAGTGAGTCCCGAAAAGTTCGGCAGCTCATAGATATTGGCTGGTTCAGTATTTATCAACTTTCGTAGACTAGACAAGGACACAGAGCACGAGTCCTGTGTAGACTTGTCTGTGCTTCTCTTCAGTTCGCTCTGTTCCCACAGCTGACAATTAAAGCCAAGATGAGCCGATAGGCTTAGGTGCAATCGGCTTCGAATGTTTTCCTTCTTATCTAGAGCTCTGCATCAGCATCCTGCTCTGTACACGTCCCATCTAGAGTCTTGTCTTGTTTCTGTTTCATGTTTGTTCGCTGTCATCTCGCCTGTGCTAGTTGGCCCTTCTTTGATCGCCCGCCGCTCTGCCTTCCATTTTATACCGCCCACCGCGGCATCTATACACTGCCATACTTTGCTCCTTGCATTCGTGAATGCCTCTCTTCTCTTTTTACCCTTTTTCTTGCCTGCGGCTGCTTCCAGGTGGTGACTCTTTTTCTATTAAGGCCGGATTTGCTATGTCGGCTTTATGAAATTATTTATTTGTTGCCCTCCGAGATAATACGTACGTTACGGCTCGGTGCGCTCGTAATGGACCTAAGTGCTCTGATGTCATGCAATACGGTTTACTGGATACAGCGTGCTGGTAATACGGATGTTTCTGGGGGCTGTAAACAACCGCTGATAGAACGATGCCTTTGCGTTTCCAGAAGAAGTGGTCTATGGCTTTGATTTGCTTGTGCACCCCCGTAAGACTAGCACAATATTGTTTTTTTTTATTTAACATGTGGGCATGTTAGGTGCGCAGGCAAAAAGTCAAATAGGCTTGGACTGGGCTAGTGCAGACGTTATTTACAGCAGCGATGGAACAGTACTACAATGTGCATTATCAGCACATACATTAAGCACAGTGCAAACAAAAGACGGTAATGGACGATGCACTCAATGAACTGCACTCAAGCCAAAGGTACACGTAGGGAGATGGACAGGAAGAAAAAGAAATAGGGTACTTATGCGTCATATACACCGGGAAAGGAACAAAAAAAAACATATTGTCACGACTCGGTAGAACCCCGAGGAGAGCTGAAGATAAAAACGGTTTACTGGTCAACCAGAAAGAGTCCCTGCGCGTTTCAGCTTCTTTCTCTTCCAGCCTCGCGCTAGTAGATCCAATGATCAGCTTTGGCGTCTTCTTGCATGCAGCAATATGAACAAATCAAAAGTTGTCATCCAAAGAAAAAGAAACACGAATATCTATACAAATAAATAGAACTGCTTCGCGCTCAATTTGCGAACGTCAATGTCATCTTTAAGAGCCGATTTATGGTGTTGGCAAGGTTAACTTTAACACCTGTTTTCCTACTTTTGCACTACATTTTTAACTTTCCAGAATTCAGGATATTTAATTACAATTTGTATGGCACATTTTTTTTTAATCTACTGCGGTAACTTAGGTACGATTGCATATTGAGAAGTAACGTTTCCTCGGAAATACAAGAGTTGAAACGTACGCTAAGCAAGGCAATATGACATCTAGAACCTATTGAATGGGCTTCATCTGAATGCCATTTGCGTCGAGAGATATGCTGTTGATTAAGGACATGAACCCCGTTACCACTTCCTTTTTGAAGACTTTATTCAAGAAAACAGGGTGATTAATGGCGCCTATATCGAATCTTAAACAAGTGTTATTAGGCGCTGTGGAGCTGACTGGGAGAAATAAATTACTGATGGCATTTGCTAAATTTTCTTGCTTTTATTTTATCTCATCTTTTAGAATGCTTGCAACTGGTTGAGCGATACAATCGACCAACAAAGACAGTTGTTTCCAGATTATGGGAGCCCTCCCGTTTAGCTGAAAACATACGCAATATTTATGTTTAGCCTCTCGGAGCTGTTTGAGTACGAAATTTTTTAAGTTCTTTCGTAAATAAATGTTTCATTGACAACAAAAATTTTTCAACTAAATATCAGTGCCATTGTTATTTGCTCTCTGCGCCGAGCTCTTGCTTCCAGAAACCAGTCGTGCTTTCCGTTTGCCTAAGAGCTTTGCCAGTTCACGATCTACTTAAGGTTTTCGGGCCTTTCGCAGCAAAACAAGCTTTCTTTCTTTAGAACAAGGAAAGGCCGGCACATGACTGGCGCTGGAAAATTAACGTTCTGACCCCTTTCCCCGCCAGCCACAATGCCTAATTTTCCCGCAACATTTCATACTAGCGCCAGGATAAAAATAAGACATTGCGTATATCCTGCACGTACTGGGCGTTACGTACGCACCCTATCGAGCACTTAGTGAATAGAAGGAAGAGTTAATTGACTAGAAAAAAGTTTCAACGAAACTTCAGTGGCGTTTTTATTTGCTCTCTGCGGCCGAACTTTTCCCTCCAGAAACCAGTCGTGCTCTCCGTTCTATTAAAGATACCGTCGCTTGAGCTTGAATACATTTTACGTGCTTAGTCATAGGATATACTGACGCATCAAGAGTATAAGGGAGGTGCGGGGTTCGATCCCCAGTACCGCAGAGTACCCGCCGGTGATACAATGCCATTGTATCACTGATACAATGATACAAATCATTGTATCATTGTATCAGTCAGATATTCTGAAGAAAGCAGAAGTGGCAAGGCTTTCCAGCATTGTGACAGCAAAGTTTGCTGATGTCAGGTACTTCATCAATCGCTTTCCAGTTCTCTTGCCAGTTTCTGAGGGGCAGGATGATGACTCGGACCTGGATGACATCCAAGCCCAGTTAAGCCCCCTTCAGCTCGAAGAACTTCCAGTACAAGTAACTACACAGGTGCGGATAGACGAGCAGTGGCATGCTATTGCCAGTATTCAGGACATTGACCGTACTTTTAAGTATGATAAGATCTCAGAAGTTTTGTTAGGGATTCTGACTCTCCCACACAGTAACGCAGACTGTGAAAGAGTGTTCAGCAAAGTGAAGAAGACTTACAATCAGTTTCGCTCATCCATGTCAGAAAAGAGCCTAGAACAGCTGTTAGTTGTGAAATGTAAGGAGTCTGTAGTCTGTCACAATCAGGTGTTCGACAAGGACTTTCTGAGGAAGGCAAAAGCAGCAACATCCTCAGTGTTGTCCCAACCTTCCACATCGAAGACATCTTTCTGAAGTTGTTTGCGTGATGTATTGAAACACCAGATGAAGTTGCTTTGTTTTCATAGCCAAATAAAAAATTTAATGTACTAAAACATAATTTTAGTATTTTTCACCGAATTTTAGTATTTCTTGGCATCCTCTATAGTAGATTTAGCATCGTCGGGTTGGCAGGTCTGCAATGGGTACAATTTTTCCCCTGGCCTGGTGCTCGGCTTCTTCAGAGTGAAATGCTTGGGAAATGGGCCATTGATCCAACCTTGAGAAGACGCAACATGCCTTGCGAAGTGGCGCTCATTGACCCCAGATGCCCTTGCGCCATAAAAATTTACAATCATCATCATCATACGCATTAAGTATTATTCCGCCAGGTGACACAGAAGTACCTGAAACGGTCGATAGTAAAAAGGACTATTCCTCTGCGTTGTAGGCGTTACCGAAAAAAAGTAACTAAATACGTTACTCGTTAAGCTAAAGAAATGGAACGCGTTACCGCCCTACGTTAGCTACAAAGAAATGTAACCGTTACTGTTACCGTTACCGAAAAAAGTACCGCACGTTACTTTGCCTTTACGCCATGGCCATAAATTTTAATCAGTGCGTCTTCGCTGCAAGAACTCACGATAACAATTTTATAAAGCTCATATTGCACATAAAACTTCTAGCCCAAACACCGATTTTACCCGAAATCTTGATTTAACCATGATACTTTGCACAAATGTTAGTTAGTTATATTGATTTTAATGGCGCAAAAGCAACTATGGCTATGATGCGCCAAACACAAGGTTAGGTTCTTGTTAAATGTTACACTTTTTATACCTAGAGTTTGTTTAAAACATTGGCTTCATTAAGAAACTTAAAAATACATGAAAGATCAACCAGTGCTTGATCACCTAAAAGCAACTTGGGGTGCAATGGGATGTATTCATTGTAGAGTGTTGTAAAATATTTTTTTCTCAGTTGTTCCAGTTTTCTACATGAAATTAAAATGTGGTTTACAGTGAGTACATCGCCGCACATTTCGCAGAGAGGTTTGTCTTGTTTTGTCAGTAAAAAGTTGTGTTTAAGGTGTGTGTGCCCAATGCGTAGCCGACATAAAATAACTTCAGTAAAACGTTCTTGATGTCTACATGATTTCCATTCTCCTAAAACGGGTTTTATAGAATGCAGTTTGTTGTTTGCCTGTTCTTCCCATGCAGCCTGCCACTTAATTCTGAGTTTACTGTGCACTAATTTCAAAAAATCTCTGTGTGGTATGTTATCTTGTTTTATTTGATCAATTCGAGCTTGTGCTGCGCATGCATCTGCTCTCTCATTACCTGCAATTCCAACATGGCTGGGCACCCAGCAGAATATAATGTTATGTTTTTGTTTTTTATTTTAATTATGTTATGTATGATGTTTCCTATAATGGGTTCAGCGGCGTTTCTACAGTGCAGCGCTTTGAGCATACTCAGTGAATCGGTGTAAATGACGCTATTTTTAATGTTTTCTTTTACTATTTGGTCTACGGCTACAAAGACTGCATAAATCTCGGCAGTAAAAACCGATGCATACTGTGGCAGTCGTATCATTTTTTCATTTTTGTCTTGAATTACTGCACATCCAACATGACTTTCTGTTTTTGACCCATCAGTGTAAAATTCAGTGAAGGTGTCATATTTTTCTTGTAGTTCAAAGAATTCTTGTAGTATGAGCTGATGTGGCATTTCCTTTTTATGTATGTGTGTCAGTGTGAAGTCGCACACTGAAGGCAGGTTGTACCATGGTGGTAAATTTTCATATTTTTGTGCAATATTCGGCAGGGCATCCAGTACTCCTAACTCTTCACATTTATCTTCAAAGCGCATTATTAGTGGCCGGATGGATTGTGGTTTATTGTTAAATAATCTTTTGGATGGGCACTTGGTAACAATGGGATGGCAGAGATGTTTAGGCAGAGTACGGGTTTTTAGGACGTATGCGCATGTCAGTGTGACTCTTCTATCCTCTAGTGCAGGCTGATTAGCTTCAATGTAAAGACTGTTTACCGGGGATGTTCTATATGCTCCAGTTGATAGTCGTAGACCAAGATTATGAACAGGGTCCAGTCTTTTCAAGTAGGATGCTCTTGCTGAACCGTATACTATGCACCCATAGTCCAGCTTGGAGCGTACCAGAGAGCGATAGATGTGTAATAGGCATGTTCTATCGGACCCCCACCGTTTTCGCGAGAGCACCTTTAATACATTGAGGGCTTGGGATGCTTTCTTTTTAAGGTTGTTAATGTGTGGTAGAAATGTGAGTTTCTTGTCAAAAGTGAGTCCTAAAAATTTATGTTCTGGTTTAATTGGTAGTGTGGCTTGATTCAAGTATAGGTTGGGATTGAATTGTAGGCCTCGTCGCAATGAGAACAGAACAGCTACTGTTTTTTTGAGGAGAGAACTTGAACCCATTTATCTCTGCCCAAGCAGCTAGTTTATTTAGTGTGATTTGTATTTGTCTCTCGCAGGACGATATGCTGGAGGAGGTGCATGCTATCTGTAGGTCATCTACATAAACCGAATACATTATGGACTTGGGTATTACTTTGGCTAACGAATTCATTTTTACTACGAAGAGTGTCGTGCTTAGAATGCAACCTTGGGGTACGCCATTCTCTTGGGTGAAAGTCATGGAGAGAGTTGTTCCTAGGCGGACCCGAAATGTGCGGTTAGCCAGGAAGTCGTTTAAGCATTAAGCAATTCAGCATCCTGCCTCGGATACCTAGCTCTGCTAGGTCGCGGAGGATGCCGAACTTCCACGTGGTATCGTATGCCTTCTCCATGTCGAAGAAGACCCCGATACACTGCTGCTTGTGGATGAACGCCTCCCGTATGGTGTTCTCTAGGCGGACAAGGTGATCGGTGGTTGAGCATGCTTTTCTGAATCCACACTGATGAACATCTAATAGCTGCCGAGATTCGAGTACAAAGGTGAGTCTAATGTTTATTACACTTTCAAAAGATTTAGCAATGCACCTGGTGAGGGCTATTGGTCTGTAATTGTCAGGACTTGTTGGTGATTTTCCGGGTTTCAGAAAAGGTACTATTACTGCTTTCTTCCACTCCTCAGGTATTCTGCCAGTCATCCATATTTTATTGAAGAATTTTAACAGTGCCTGTACGGCTGTATCAGACAGATGGGCAAGCATATTGTAATGCACATTGTCTGGGCCTGGTGCTGTCTTTTTACCGGAAGATAATACTCTATTTAATTCCTGGAGTGTAATGGGCTGGTTGTAGTCTTCCTGCATGCCTGCTCCGAATGGAAGTTTTTGTTTTTCAGCTATAGCTTTGTGTTTCTGGAATGTGCTTGTGTAGTGGTATGACCTTGAGACTTCAGCAAAGTGCTCGCCCAATAAATTGGCCTGTTCTTCCAACGATGTTTGCGTACCGGGTGTTGTCAAAAGCGGAAGTGTGAAGGAAGTATGGTCACCAGTGAATTTACGAACTTTGTCCCACATTTTCTTTGATGGTATTGAACTATTTATAGAGGACACATATTTCTGCCAGGAGGTTTTCTCAGCATTCCTGCGCACGTACCGCACTCTCGCCTTGGCCCTTTTAAAAATGAGTAAGTTCTCTGCAGTGGGGTACCGGCGCAGGGTGCCCCATGCTTTATTTTGCTGTTTTTTTGCAAATGTACATTCTTCTGTCCACCATACTTTGTGTTTCTTCTGTACGAGTCCTGTTGTTTGTGGAATAGCGAGTGTTGCAGCAGATATTATGCACGTGGTAAATCTTTCATTAATTTCATCTATGCTGAGGTCTTCAGAAAATTCTTTATCTAGAGTGGCACTTTCTGTAAAAAGTGACCAGTCGGCGAGGTGAAATTTCCAGCGCCGTGGTCTTGTGGGGATGACTGGAGTGGAAGACGAGAGCCTGATGACAGTGGGTAGGTGATCACTTCCCAGAGGATCATTTAAAACATCCCATTTAAAATCGGTAAAAAGAGACGGTGATGTGAAAGCTAAATCAAGGAAGCTCATTTTTGCTGAGCTTGGGCAACAATATGTGGCCTTTCCTGTGTTTAAAAGACAGACATTATTCGAGAGTAGAACATCTTCGATTATTTTGCCCCTAGAGTCACAGCGTTCGCTTCCCCAAAACGGGGAGTGAGCGTTAAAATCGCCTACTACCAGATATGGCTCCGGCAATTCATTGATCAGGCCTTCTAAATCTTGTATTGCTAATGTGATGTGTGGGGGGAGATATAAACAGCAAATTGTTATTGTTTTGTAGGTAACGACGCTAACTGCAACTGCCTCAAGTTTTGTGTAAAGTTTGATTTCTTGAGCAGGGACGCCGCTTTGAAGGACAATCGCGACGCCTCCCGAGAGTCGATTTGCCTGCTCGCGATCGCGTCTAAAAATGTTATAATGTTTAAGGATATGCACATGTTGTGGACCAAGATTGGTCTCCTGAAGACATAAAACTGTGGGTAACATTGACCCTAAAATATGTGTTACGTCGCTGTAGTTCCGCATAATTCCTCTACAATTCCACTGAATTAAGAAAGCCATGTTTATTTTTGGGGTGAGAACGCTAAGGCGTTTACTTATGCTCAGGGCCCGTTATGAGGGGTCTGTCTTTTTTTCGCTCAAGAGAGCTGTTCCGCCGCTGCATAGCGGGCGGAGTGGGGGTTGTATCCATCACCTCGCCAGAGGTGCTGGAGGACCGCGCAGCCGCGGTTGTGTTAGTTTCAGGCCTCCCCTGACGGGGGGAAGTCCTGCGGGATGCCGACCCATGGACCGGCGCTCCCTGCTGTGAAAATGGCAGGGCAGCTTTCGCTGACCCTGCCTGGGGCGTGGATGGCCCTGCCATAGGCTCGGTGGAAGTGGCCTCGGCAGGTGCCGGAGTGCTGTGTGGTGCTACGCCCCTGCGCACCACATCAGCGAAGTTTGGTTTCGCTGTGAACGAGAATGTGTTGGTTAGTGCAAAACGCCTCCTGGCTTCTTTAAATGAAATGTTTTCTTTGGTCTTTATGGTGATAATTTATTTCTCCTTTTTCCAGGACGGACACGCCCTGGAGTACGCAGCGTGGTCTCCTTCGCAATTTGCGCAGCGCAGTGCTGCGTCACATTCCTCTGAATTGTGGTCCTTAGAAGCGCATTTCGCACAGGTTTTGCGGCCGCGACAACTCTGAGAGCCGTGCCCGAATCTCTGACAGTTGAAGCATCTGCGTGGGTTAGGAATGTAGTGCCTGACATTAACTTTAAGATATCCGACTTCGATGGTTTCAGGTAATGTGCTTGTGCTGAATGTGAGTACCAGGTGTTTAGTATCTATTTCTTTGTTGTCTTTGCGGATCTAATTCGATAGACATCTGTGACATTTTGGTCGCTGAGACCTTCTAGCATTTCTTTTTCTGTTAGATGAATGAAGTCGTTTTCTGAGATGACACCACGGACGGTATTGAGGGATCTGTGGGCTGTTATGGAGACTGGGATGTCTCCAATAGAGAGAATGTCTGAGATCTTAGAGTTTTGGGTATGGTCACGGATTCCTAGTAATAAGTCGCCACTGGCCATTTTCGATAGCTTATATCCGGGGCCCAGTGCATCTGTTAAGCACTTTGACACAAGAAAGGGTGATAGTATTCTCGCCTGTTTTCCTTCTACTGTACTATGTATGACATGGAACTTTGGGAAGGTTGTTTTCTTTTTCGGGAAAAAGTCTGTTGCTTCGTTCCGCCCTCTTTTCAGAGAGCGATCAGGTTTTGAAAGGGGGGGAGCCATAAAGAAAATTTAGTTATTCGGTCATGGTGCCAGCCACCCACTACGGAGTCCAACAAGGGGACGGGACAGGAACTTGAAAGCAAGTCCTGCCCACGCCAGCTGTACACCTCAACTATAACCAAATATGACTCAACTCAGGGTAGTTGGTCACACAAGGTTAACCCTCGCCGCCAGGAAAACAGGAAAAACCTAGGAGTGAGTAGGATATAGGAGAGTTGTGAGACAGAGATAGGAAAGTGAAAGATGGAGAGGAGGATAGGAAAAGGCGACTGCCGATTCCCCCCGGTCGGGCCCCAAAGTGGTGTGTTTGCTTTGCCAAGGGGCCTTAAGGGTCCAAACGCTCGGCATCGGCTCAACCACCAGGATCCCCTTTTCCCCGGACACGGCGATGCCACGCACGGCGAGGCGCGGGTGCTCGGGTCCGTGGTGATGCACAGTTCACCATCATCCCCTTGCGGGGATGTCCCTGCGGATGCTCGGGAACCCGCGGTGTCGCCACTCACCGTCGCGACGCCTGCAAGCTGCAGGCGCCCCCCTGCGGGGATACTTTGCACAAATGTGCAGGAGCTTAGCAATGTTATCGTGGCCGAAAGTTGCCTGTAGAGTTACATGTGATGGCTTCTCACTCTGTGGCAGATGGTGAAGCCAATTTCTGAGTGTGACATTTAACACAAAATGGCACTTCATCAATTTTAGCTTCACATAGAAAACACCGCTGAACTGTCAGCAAAGTAACAGTAATTCAGAAAAATGCAATTGTTCCCAAAATGCTCGGCCTGCTTCCACTCTTTTCAGGGTTGTGTGTGTGAGTGGTTTCGGAAGGGGAGGTAGGTGAAGGCAAGTGTGTGAATGCGTGTTCATGCACATGTTCTGTGCCTTATGGGTATTCTGTCCTTTTTTTAGCTCGGCACGTCGTCAAGGGCAGGTGTTTTCTGGCATGCCAGAAGGGTCGTCGAGAGAGCCTGTACATTTTATTTATGTGCAACATCGCTTTAGGCACTTTTTTCTGAAAAAGGGGCGGAGGGGAAGAGGGGGGTACAATTGGAATAAAAAGCAACTAGTAACGTGACACCTCACGTTACCGATAAATTTCAACGTAAGTACGTTACCCATTACAGTTCCTAAATGGCAACGAGTACGTTACCAAGTTACCGAAAAAGTAACGCTTTACCAGTAACGCCGTTATTTGTAACGCCACAATCTCAAAGCCGGCCTCCTCTACGGCGCGGCGGCGACGGAGCCGAAAACCGCGGCAGCAACGGACGGCGCGGTGTTCTAATCGAAAGAGGCGCCGGACACCGGCAAACAATTTGTGGCGGGCGCTCGCTTCTCCCACGTGACTCTGCGCCAGTGCATTTTTTCCCTACCCGCCGCGGTGGCTCAGTAGTTAGGGCGCTCGACTACTGATCCGGAGTTCTCGGGTTCGAACCCGACCGCGGCGGCTGCGTTTTTATGGAGGAAAAACGCTAAGGCGCCCGTGTGCTGTGCGATGTCAGTGCACGTTAAAGATCCCCAGTTGGTCGAAATTATTCTGGAGCCCTCCACTACGGGCACCTCTTTCTTTCTTCCTTTCTTCTTTCACTCCCTTCTTTATCCCTTCCCTTACGGCGCGGTTCGGGTGTCCAACGATATATGAGAGATACTGCGCCATTTCCTTTCCCCAAAAATCAATTATTATTAATATTATTCTCCCGCGTGGAAAAAAAAAGGAAAAGCGACGGTGCCGGCGGGGTCCGAAGGAGCTGCCGAAGGTGCCGTGAAAGTCTTCTGTCGTCTGCTTGCGTTGCTTTGCTTGACTATTGTCGCAGAAAAAACAATGCCATCTCGGAAGCGGTGGCAAAAGTTTGAAGTTAGTTGAATAACTTTGTGCAACTCCACAGTTTTTACAGCGAAACACCACGCAAACAGCACCAAAACATATTTATACGAATATAGCAAACTACTATTAAAGTGCTGCGCGCACTGCAGTCACATTATTCTGGCCAATATGAACGAAATCGAGAATATGTAGGGGGTAATGAACTCTGTTATCAATACAGCAATGGTTTGCCAGGGCTTGCTAGATTGGTCTTTATACCAACGTTCGAAAATTAGGCTAGCAAAACAGTTTGGAAAATATTTTACCAATATCGGCTAATAAACATGCAATTTTCAGATTTTTCTAGATAGCAAAATTCAATGAGTGTCTGAAAGAGATAAATTCGTCGTGCCGGTATCATTCCATAGCTGATTGTTTTGCTGACATTCCTGTCTGTTTTAATGCATTTTATTCTGATATGCATCTGTGTGTACAACCATGTTTATCGCAAATGCTTGTATTTTACAGTTGTGTATTTACTGTATGTGCTCGAACTAGGCGATGCTTTGTTGAGTAAAGGGATGAATTTGTGCCTACGTTTCTCTCTCTCTCTCCATGTAAATAGAACAGGCGTCCAGCTAAATGTAACCAAGGTTTTAGCAATTGAAAGAGTGTGCTAGGCGCGTAAAATAAGTTCAGTACTGCTAAGGGTCGTGTGGCCTACTCTGCAGTATCTATTCAAGGCAAAACATGAGTTTCAGTCCGGTGTTCGTATATGGCATTGAAGTGACCTTCGCACTCGGCGATTATATGGCAACAGCTTTAAGTCAGATGACAAGCATATTTTGACTATGGCCAATGCGATAGTGTCTCCAAATTAGATCCGGGTCGTTTCCGAAATGTTGCCCATCCCACCCCCGAAATTTGACCTTCATTGATTTGGACCAAAATCTATTTTCAGACTAATTTCATGGTGCTCGATACGATGGCAGTCTCTAAATTTGACCTCGGCTGATTTGGACCAACCATAACTGAGCGTCCAACCTTATTGAGCGTGCAACCATAAGTGAGCGTGCCCGACACGATGAAGACCTCCAAATCTGGTCCGGGCCATTGCCAAAATGCTTTCACTTGACCTTTGGTGCAACCATAATTAAACCCCGCCTAACTTTCTTTTTCGCACTGCACAGTCGATTAATAAGTTTAGACTGACTAGCTAGCTTTTTAAATATTAACTTCTTGTTCGCAGCAATGTACCGTTCGAGTAATTTTTTCTTCAAGCTCTAAAAGATAGGGCGAGAAATCCAAATACACAACAGTGGCGCTACTTGAGCGCAACAGATGCAAATTCGCTTATCGTATTATATCCGGCGCCCAGCGCAAACACAAAACTCATCGGAGACTCGTTCACCTGGAACGCCTCGTGTATTGCCAAATGAAATAAAACCGCCATCCGCTCTCTGTTCCTTGCCAGCGGGAGCTTTCCGGGACGCAAGACGCGTGCATCTCCCGGTGCGTGGGTGCGCCCGCGCATCGCCGCCGCCGAAGCAGCGATGGGGAAGCCGCGACAATCGCCAGCGCCATCTCTCGCTCGCAGCAAGCAAGCCGTGGGTCACGTGAGGCGAGCTCGCGCTGTGACTAGCACGTTTTTTTGTGCGGCGGGGCACCGTCGCCGCCGCTCGACGGAAACGTAGAGCAGGGCCTAGTGGCGCCGGCCGCCCGATTTGGGGGGGAAGCCGATCCAGAATCATCCGCCTCCGTCGGCTCCGGCGGCAACGGAGGTGACGGAGGAAGCGAAAAACCGGCTGTGAGAATGTGGCCTAGAGCAGGGCCCAGTGGCACCGGCCGCCCGATTTGGGGGGGAAACCGGTCCAGAATGATCCGCCTCCGTCGGCTCCGGCGGTAACGGAGGTGACGGAGGAAGCGAAAAACCGGCTGTGAGAATGTGGCCTAGAGCAGGGCCCAGTGGCACCGGCCGCCCGATTTGGGGGGGAAACTGGTCCAGAATGATCCGCCTCCGTCGGCTCCGGCGGCAACGGAGGTGACGGAGGAAGCGAAAAACCGACTGTGAGAATGTGGCCTAGCGCAGGGCCCAGTGGCACCGGCCGCCCGATTTGGGGGAGAAACCGGTCCAGAATCATCCGCCTCCGTCGGCTCCGGCGGCAACGGAGATGACGGAGGAAGCGAAAAACCGGCTGTGAGAATGTGGCCTAGAGCAGGGCCCAGTGGCACCGGCCGCCCGTTTTGGGGGGGAAACCGGTCCAGAATGATCCGCCTCCGTCGGCTCCGGCGGCAACGGAGGTGACGGAGGAAGCGAAAAGCCGGCTGTGAGAATGTGGCCTAGAGCAGGGCCCAGTGGCACCGGCCGCCCGATTTGGGGGGAGGGGGGGGAACCGGTCCAGAATGATCCGCCTCCGTCGGCTCCGGCGGCAACGGAGGTGACGGAGGAAGCGAAAAACCGGCTGTGAGAATGTGGCCTAGAGCAGGGCCCAGTGGCACCGGCCGCCCGATTTGGGGGGGAAACCGGTCCAGAATGATCTGCCTCCGTCGGCTCCGGCGGCAACGGAGGTGACGGAGGAAGCGAAAAACCGGCTGTGAGAATGTGGCCTAGAGCAGGGCCCAGTGGCACCGGCCGCCCTATTTGGGGGGAAACCGGTCCAGAATGATCCGCCTCCGTCGGCTCCGGCGGCAACGGAGGTGACGGAGGAAGCGAAAAACCGGCTGTGAGAATGTGGCCTAGAGCAGGGCCCAGTGGCACCGGCCGCCCGATTTGGGGGGGGGGGGGGAACCGGTCCAGAATGATCCACCTCCGTCGGCTCCGGCGGCAACGGAGGTGACGGAGGAAGCGAAAATCCGGCTGTGAGAATGTGGCCTAGAGCAGGGCCCAGTGGCACCGGCCGCCCGATTTGGGGGGAAACCGGTCCAGAATGATCCGCCTCCGTCGGCTCCGGCGGCAACGGAGGTGACGGAGGAAGCGAAAAACCGGCTGTGACAATGTGGCCTTGAGCAGGGCCCAGTGGCACCGGCCGCCCGATTTGGGGGGGAAGCCCATCCAGAATCATCCGCCTCCGTCGGCTCCGGCGGCAACGGAGGTGACGGAGGAAACGAAAAACCGGCTGTGAGAATGTGGCCTAGAGCAGGGCCCAGTGGCACCGGCCGCCCGATTTGGGGGGGAAACCGGTCCAGAATGATCCGCCTCCGTCGGCTCCAGCTGCAACGGAGGTGACGGAGGAAGCGGAAAACCGGCTGTGAGAATGTGGCCTAGAGCAGGGCCCAGTGGCACCGGCCGCCCGATTTGGGGAGGAAACCGGTCCAGAATGATCCGCCTCCGTCGGCTCCGGCGGCAACGGAGGTGACGGAGGAAGCGAAAAACCGGCTGTGAGAATGTGGCCTAGAGCAGGGCCCAGTGGCACCGGCCGCCTGATTTGGGGGGAAACCGGACCGGTCCAGAATCATCCGCCTCCTTTGGTTCCGGCGGCAACGGAGGTGACGGAGGAAGCGAAAAACCGGCTGTGAGAATGTGGCCTAGCGCAGGGCCCAGTGGCACCGGCCGCCCGATTTGGGGGGGGGGGGGAAACCGGTCCAGAATGATCCGCCTCCGTCGGCTCCAGCTGCAACGGAGGTGACGGAGGAAGCGAAAAACCGGCTGTGAGAATGTGGCCTAGAGCAGGGCCCAGTGGCACCGGCCGCCCGATTTGGGGGGGAAACCGGTCCAGAGTGATCCGCCTCCGTCGGCTCTGGCGGCAACGGAGGTGACGGAGGAAGCGAAAAACCGGCTGTGAGAATGTGGCCAAGAGCAGGGCCAGTGGCACCGGCCGCCCGATTTGGGGGGGAAACCGGTCCAGAATCATCCACCTCCGTCGGCTCCGGCGGCAACGGAGGTGACGGAGGAAGCGAAAAACCGGCTGTGAGAATGTGGCCTAGAGCAGGGCCCAGTGGCACCGGCCGCCCGATTTAAGGGGGAAACCGGTCCAGAATGATCCGCCTCCGTCGGCTCCGGCGGCAACGGAGGTGACGGAGGAAGCGAAAAACCGGCTGTGAGAATGTGGCCTAGAGCAGGGCCCAGTGGCACCGGCCGCCCGATTTAGGGGGGGGAAACCGGACCGGTCCAGAATCATCCGCCTCCGTCGGCTCCGGCGGCAACGGAGGTGACGGAGGAAACGAAAAACCGGCTGTGAGAATGTGGCCTAGAGCAGGGCCCAGTGGCACCGGCCGCCCGATTTGGGGGGGAAACCAGAACCGGTACAGAATCATCCGCCTCCATCGGCTCCGGCGGCAACGGAGGTGACGGAAAAAGCGAAAAACCGGCTGTGAGAATGTGGCCTAGAGCAGGGCCCAGTGGCACAGGCCGCCCGATTTGGGGGGGGGGGGGGGGAAACGGTCCAGAATCATCCGCCTCCGTCGGCTCCGGCGGCAACGGAGGTGACGGAGGAAGCGAAAAACCGGCTGTGAGAATTTTGCCTAGAGCAAGGCCTAGTGGCACCGGCCACCCGATTTGGGAGAAACCGGTCCAAAATCATCCCCCTCCATCGGCTCCGGCGGCAACGGAGGTGACGGAGGAAGCGAAAAACGGGCTGTGAGAATGTGGCCTAGAGCAGGGCCCAGTGGCACCGGCCGCCCGATTTGGGGGGGAAACCGGTCCAGAATCATCCGCCTCCGTCGGCTCCGGCGGCAACGGAGGTGACGAAGGAAGCGAAAAACCGGCTGTGAGAACGTGGATTAGAGCAGGGCCCAGTGGCACCGGCCGCCCGATTTGGGGGGGAAACCGGACCGGTCCAGAATCACCCGCCTTCGTCGGCTCCGGCGGCAACGGAGGTGACGGAGGAAGCGAAAAACCGGCTGTGAGAATGTGGCCTAGCGCAGGGCCCAGTGGCACCGGCCGCCCGATTTGGGGGGGGGGGGAAACCGGTCCAGAATGATCCGGCTCCGTCGGCTCCGGCGGCAACGGAGGTGACGGAGGAAGCGAAAAACCGGCTGTGAGAATGTGGCCTAGAGCAGGGCCCAGTGGCACCGGCCGCCCGATTTGCGGGGGAAGCCGATCCAGAATCATCCGCCTCCGTCGGCTCCGGCGGCAACGGAGGTGACGGAGGAAGCTAAAAACCGGCTGTGAGAATGTGGCCTAGAGCAGGGCCCAGTGGCACCGGCCGCCCGATTTGGGGGGGAAGCCGATCCAGAATCATCCGCCTCCGTCGGCTCCGGCGGCAAAGGAGGTGACGGAGGAAGCGAAAAACCGGCTGTGAGAATGTGGCCTAGCGCAGGGCCCAGTGGCACCGGCCGCCCGATTTGGGGGAGAAACCGGTCCAGAATCATCCGCCTCCGTCGGCTCCGGCGGCAACGGAGATGACGGAGGAAGCGAAAAACCGGCTGTGAGAATGTGGCCTAGAGCAGGGCCCAGTAGCACCGGCAGCCCGATTTGGGGGGGAAACCTGACCGGTCCAGAATCATCCGCCTCCGTCGGCTCCGGCGGCAACGGAGGTGACGGAGGAAGCGAAAAACCGGCTGTGAGAATTTAGCCTAGAGCAGAGCCCAGTGGCACCGGCCGCCCGATTTGGGCGGGAAACCGGTCCAGAATGATCCGCCTCCGTCGGCTCCGGCGGCAACGGAGGTGACGGAGGAAGCGAAAAACCGGCTGTGAGAATGTGGCCTAGAGCAGGGCCCAGTGGCACCGGCCGCCCGATTTGGGGGGGAAACCAGACCGGCCCAGAATCATCCGCCTTCGTCGGCTCCGGCGGCAACGGAGGTGACGGAGGAAGCGAAAAACCGGCTGTGAGAATGTGGCCTAGCGCAGGGCCCAGTGGCACCGGCCGCCCGATTTGGGGGGGAAACCGGTTCCGTCGGCTCCGGCGGCAACGGAGGTGACGGAGGAAGCGAAAAACCGGCTGTGAGAATGTGGCCTAGAGCAGGGCCCAGTGGCACCGGACGCCCGATTTGGGGGGGAAGCCGATTTGGGGGAGGAAGCGAGAAACCGCCCGATTAGAGAAAACAAAAATCCCCACGCTAATGACCGGCACTTTATTCTATACTACAAGAGCCAGTCGACGGTTATCAAGTTCTGTTGCTCTTAAACCAGACGGCCTGGCACTTACGACGCCCGTCTAACAACAGTCATTAAAAACTTTACCCAGGAAATGATCTGCCTCCGAAAAAAAGCCGGACTAAACGACCAGTACTGAAGACGGATAGCAGACACTCTGTACTCCTCTTACCCTTCGGGTCAAGCTGATCGCTTATGGTCGAAGGATTTTTAGGGTCGCCGTCTTTCACAGATGCTGAAAGTAGGCAAGCCCCTTCAAGCTTAATGGCACCCTATTAAGGCGGCGCACGGTATCGACAGCAAGCAGAAAAACATCCCAGATGTTTCTCGGTGCAAAATGGCGGTAGTTTTTCTCCTGAACCGACCCGTTTGCCGGCGTTGAAAGCAGCATGAAGGCGGGATCTTGCAATGTATTTTGTCTACTTTTGTAACGAATGTGCCTGATTTGTGAAGACCCTATAAAGAAGAGCGTTGCTGCAACGATAATGACCTTTGCGTATGCCTTGAAATTTTTATTGAAAAAAAAACATAAATCCAGGAATGCTATGTACGGCATAAACCTTTCACCCTATTCCAGAAGTTTGGTTCAGAAGAGACTGATGCTGGAGTACTCATCTCCGTCAGACAGTTATTGACGTTAGCCTGACGTGTTCAAATACTTCCGCGCAGTTTAGACGCTCTCTCTTTTCTTTTTTTTTTGGCAATGCATAATCAGGCGCTCTAATGAAGCACTGAGATTTATAGAAGAGTAAATAATTTTTATTACCTGTTCATTCTGAAGTGCAGTTCTAAATTGCACCTTTTACAAAATGAAGAAACATCCAAACGCCATTATCATTTCTTTCCGAGAGAAAAAATGATGCATATAAAATTGCCATTTTTATTAATGCGCACTATATCAGCAGAACAGCACTTTTAGTGATACAGACTGCTTAATATTCTTGTCTCCTTTCTTAAAAATCGGTTCACTTTAAAGCGAAAAGCTAAGCGTCTCCTGCAGGTCTTTTTTTTTTTGGAACGTCACACGGAAAAAAAATAGTTTCCAAGGACTCTTTTTACTCAGTCAGCATAAGTTATTTTATTTCTCTTAATGAGCTCCTAGAGCCCCATCGCCGTTAAGGCTAATGGGAGGCTCATCACCTGTAACGTTGGCTAAACCCAACCATAAACCGGCGCTGAGTGCGTAGTAGAAGATCGCAGCGCCGCCTTTGCCTATAGACCCTTTACACATTTGCGTTTATGAGCGCAGCCATATTATCACTGGACTCTGCGCCAGCTGCGTCCTGATTACCAGATTTTCATTTGATTTGATTTGATTTATGGGGGTTTAACGTCATAAAGCGACTGAGGCTATGAGGGATGATTTCCGGATTTCACAAAGGCATCTAATGAGCATGGGGAACACAGTCCAACACACAGGTAGCCACAATCACGCTGTGAACAGCGAAAAGGTATTATCCTCCGCTTTCCTCTCCCTTGAATAAGAAATGACACAACTCTTAACAAGTGCTCATGAGTTCTGTATTTTGAGCATGGAAATACAGCGTTACTAATATTATTTGTCATTCATAATTTAATTTGGCAGTTTTGCAAAACATTTAACATTCAATTTAGATCTTAACAAGTAGAAATTCTTGCCACAGTTATGCACAGCGTTAATTTCAATCAAAAAATTATCTGCATCACTGCAGGTATCCCGTGAATGTAAACACAACTATGAAGTTTCATAACTGATTAAGTGAACAAAAGTGAATATTGAGTCACCAGACCCCTATTACGATTCAGTTATGTTCACAAGCAGCTAGAAATAATCAGGAAAACTAACACCTGGTATCAAATTCCCGAAGGAATCTCAAAAAGATAAATGAGGCGGTGATGTTAATGGCCTCTGACCGAAGCGTGACCTTGTGGTAGAGCATCCACCTCGAATTCTGGAGGTGCTAGGTTCGATCCCAAGTGCCACCGGGGACCCGCCGGATTGCTAATGGGTACAAGGTTTCCCCCAGCCTGGTGCTCGGCTATTCTTGGGTGAGGTGCCTGGGAAAAGGGTCTTGACCACAGTTGCCTTGACGGACCAGAGATAAGTTCCGCCGTCAAGCAACCCTAAATCGGTCTCGTGCGTTAGAAGCCCACTTGCGGCCTTATTTTTTTCTCACAAATTCGGACAGCCGGAAAAACCGGACTTGCCTAGGACCGCAGTGATACTCAAGTTTTCGCTTCTGACGCAGGATCACTTACAGCAGTGTTGAACTTGACGCTGGTTAGAGCGTACGAGCTTTGAGTCAAACTCTTCACTTTGCCGTGAAACACGAACCACCGTTGCGGGCTGAGTGTTCGGAACTGGGTTTGCCCCCAAAAGGGCGCAGCGGGGTTTGCGGAGCCTCCTCCAAGCACACATCCCTGAGGAAGCCGGGCGCCGGGCCAGGGGTGGCTGGTACCCATTTTTACCGATGGATGTCCGGCGGTGGGTGTCGAACCAACCACCTCCCGCAGCCGAAGCGGACGCCCAGACCACTAGGCCACGTGTCAGAGGGCCGTGTGCATCTGGTTTACGCCGTGCTTATATTGAGCTCGTTTGAAGGCAACTTGGCTTAAAACATGGGCAGCCCGCTTCAATTTACAGCCAGATACCCCGGAATGCTTCTACTGCTCTCATATTTTTTTTCAACATGAGTACCTTTTCGTTTGTTTCCTGTTAAGCGGAGGCACTCTAAAACACAGTTTGGATTCTCATCAATTGCCTACGCAAGATATTGACCGTTCATAACGGCTAAATGCCTATCACAAGAAAATATCTAAACGTTTTAGGGGTTTATATTTTTTACATCGCATATTAGACACTCAAAGTTTTGTTTATTTTTGTTTTTCATTTTTTTAATCAAATTTTGGGTCATACATGAACAAAATACCTCCATCTTCAACTGACCTAGGCAGGGGATCCTACCGGAGCACGTTTCCCAGGAGCGTCTCCAGTTTTAAAGAGGATAGGTAACTGAACGACGTCAACGAACCCAGTGACATGATTCACGGTAAACTCGGATAACAGAACGCATGAAACTAACAATATAATAGAAGGCGGGGGGGGGGGGGGGGGGGTCTCTCTAACAATGCGGCATATTTGCGATACCTTGCGGTATGAGACCGTCCTAACGGGACTACTAAGCTGGGATGATGATGTTGCATCTTGAAAAGCAGCGCACCTCCTGGACTTACAGACTTTCCATTATTTCATTGCCGAAGAAATGACTGAGCTCGTTTTATCCTTTCATAGGTATTATTCTGGAGTATACTTCAGTACTTGATCATCAACATCATCAGCCTGACTACGCCCACTGTAGAGCAAAGGCCTCTCCTATGTCTTTTCAATTAACCCTGTCATTTGCCAGCTGCGGCCACCGTATCCCCGCAAACTTCTTAATCTCATCCGCCCACTTAAGTTTCTGCGCCCCCTGCTACGCGTGCCTTCTCCTGGAATCAACTGCGTTACCCTTAAGGACCAGCGGTTATCTTGCCTTCACATAAAATGTCCTGTCCAAGCCCATTTATTCCTCTTTATTTCGACTAGAATGTCATTAACCGATGGTTGCTCCCTCACCAACTCTGCCCGCTTGCGGCCTCTTAACGTTGCATCTATCATTTTTCTTTCCATGGCTCGCTGCGTTGTCCTTAACTTAAGCTGAACCCTTTCCGTTAGCCTCCACGTTTATGCATATAAGTAGCAAATATTGTTTCTTGGTTGTCATTGATATGTTCAGTGTGAAAGTGATAGCAATGCGACTAGCTGTACTTTTGCCGTGAAGCATTCTTGAGACGCAAACTTGCATGAGCCGCAGCCGCGGATCCCGTCGCGTGCGGTAACTATGTGTGATAGGATTGGGCAACGAATGCTGTATCCTTGAGTGTAGCGACGCTTTCGCTGACGTCAGAAGGGGCCGTTATTTTGGCTTATAAGGGGCAGGCTAAAGGTCGAGTGCGTGTACAGTCACCTTATCCCCACCTGTTCCGGCCTCCACAGCTGAAGCCGCACGTTGTACAACAAAACCGCACCCGTGACCTCAGGTTAAAACCTCATATTCTGACTTATCAGCGCCAGAACATGGCCAAGTTACCAAATACTCTAATGGAATCTCAGCGGTCCGGATTCAAACAATGATTGCAGGAATGCTCATTTCCTCATGGGAGGGTGCCATTACCCTCGATCATAGTGGCTTTGCTAACAAGTTTAAATATAAACACACCCGATTATCAATCCTTCCATTGGCAATCGGTTGTGTTTGTAATTGGAATCGCTGGCGGACGTTAAAGGGACACTGGGAGAAATTGAAGTTGGCTTGTATCGATAGAACAGCAGCTCCTGATCACAAAAACGCCACTCTTACTGAAAACAAAGCTCTTGTAATGTAGAAAATAGCAAGAACCAAAATGCAGGTGTCGCCGCCACAGGCCAATCTCGCAAGTACAAGCGTGATGACTTCCTAGGACAAGAGGCGCCACCTTGGAGGAATTTTCCTTACTTCATGGACCCCACGAATCTCTGAGGCTGGCAAAGCAAGGTTGCGCACCGCACCGCTAGCCGTCAGAAATCACGGAGTCTGCGTTTACGTCACGTATCACGTCACTCCGTTCTGTGACGTCATAAGAGTTCTCCGGGTCGTCATAAGAGTTCTCGAGTTTGAATCAGAGCGGCGGGAAAAACTTTCTCAACTTCGAATCCAAATTTCTTTGAAATAAATGCATCTTTCGCGCCCGGACAAGCGGCAACAAAGCCATGAAATGCCGAACTATCAGATTTTGCTAACAAAAAAAAATGATAGAGTTCTCCTCAGTGTCCCCTTAACACCAAACACTCCTCAATTCCAAACAACTGCGTTGTGTGCTCCTCGTTTCCACTCAGTGTGTGGCCTTCGCAGTTTCCTTATGTTATAATTAGCATGCTGAGATGCATTGTGGGCGATCCGCCAGCCCTCGAGCAAGCAGGCACAGGGTGACGGCAACGCAGAATAAGAGCTTTATTGTCATGCCCCGCGGGAATTCCGCGCTGCCGTCGTTGGGCCCGTCCTATATCTGAGTGGTGAGGAACGAGGCGGCCTGTAAGGAAGGTCTTCAAGAGTGACCTATTGACACGCCTTCACCCAATACCCAGCCCACTCGTCGTTGCTTGCCCACCAACGCGGGAGAATAAGGGCATTGGCGGGCAGTCGCGAGGGACGCCGGGAAAAGGGCGCCAATTCTAGGTTCGGCGTGTCAAGAGCACTGTGAGTGGTGCTGCTTGCGTATTTCGCGTTGTGAGTCGTTGTAGCACAAAACAGCCCGTGTAAGACACACCGCATGCCAGGTCCATTTCTACGACATTCAATAAACATCCATGTGGAGGATAGACTAGTGGTCACCTTGTTCTGCGTGCTATCGGCGGATGCATTTCAATGAAAGGAAAAAAGCGACTAAAAACGTGTTGTGGATAATGTCAGCGCACGATATGGAACCCCAGGAGGAAGAAATCAGGCTCTTGACTACAAACTCGCGCTTCTGCCATGGAGGAATCAAAAGACAGAAGAGGCCCCATGTACCCCACATGCTTTAAAAAGGCGTGCCAGAAGTCACGTGTCGCCTAATTTATGGGACTAATAGCAACGGCGCCATGGCTGAAGAAAGGCACTGTGCGTTGGTGCGCATGGGCCGTTACCACCGTGGGCAGCGGAGAGACACTTGAGACCATGCAGATGGCGCGACCGCATCTTCCATGTGCAAAGCGGCTTTACAAACAGTGACGTCACTGCCTCTCCTCTAATTTCTCCTTCCTCCATGATTATAGCCCACGTGCAGCTTAAAGATGGTTCGCCTCATGTATTGTTATTGTTCCATATTAAACTACGCCATTCCAAAGCATTCCAAACCTCTGGCAGCGCCTACATTTTCGAGCCATGTATGCATACCTTGTGCCATTAAACTAACAAAATGAATGACTGCGTACTGCTGGTCCGCTTATCAGCAACATACAACACCCTTTAAGAGGCTGCCTTCATAACTTCTGGTTTATCAAGCCTATTCTCAGCACCAAGGCTTGCCGTCCCGTTGGAGCGTGTCAGTCCTCTTAATAATTGCATTTCAAACCAGTCCCACACTTACTGACTCAATCATTGAGCCCGCATAAAGATTTCATAGTATATTCCCTCGCGCATTACTTCTCCATTCACGAGGTGTCACCGCGCTCTCTATTTATGCGAACCGTCTGCATTAACAAGCACGGCATTCAATCAGCAGTAGTAATGGCACCTAGAAGCCAAGGAAATAAAGAGAATTGGTAAAAACGGGGATGCTTTAGAACCCTTACGTTGCACGGCCTACAGCCAATTAGCACTTCAATACGTCCAGCCGTTTGGTCTTGACAGCGCCCCCACTCCGCAGCCTACTGGCTCGAGCCGCTTTGTATGCATGCGCCTGCAGCGAGAACGTTGACTTTGCATGTTTTTTCGTATAACACCGCCTTGCTGTGTATTTGCCGGAGCAGTGGGATCCACTGCTGTCTAAGCAAAGCTGAATTTGGCAAAAACTCTAATGCGAAGCTTCTCGCTGGTTTTGCTCAATACCTGCACAACAGATAACTTGATGGCTTGCGTAGGATTTTTTTTTTTTTGAGCAGTGAACAAACGAGGTCTTGCAGCTGACGGCTACTTTATTGCTGGTGTTGTGATTATGTATAGGATATATAAAAAGTCAGTGAGAAAATGCTTACACCGATTAGAACAGCACAATTGTTGGATCTAATTCGTCTCTATATTCACTCTTTCTTTTTCACACATGGTCAGCAGGCCTGCAGCAACTGAGCTCCCGCGAGCATTGAATCTCAGAGCAGTTCGCACTTTTTTTACACTTTTTTTTACTGCAGGGAACTACCTGTCTCGCTCCTCGAAAACAGCTCTGAGGGTGGTGCGAGGAGGACAGTGGTTGTGGGAATTTTCCCTGTCCATCCCCTCCGTCTTTAGGTATCGTGGTCCGCCGTGCGCAATCGAAAGCTGCTGCAGGCTAATCAGCACGCCAATAGGCGTGCGCGTTTTCCGTCCGCGGTATTGGCAATACGTAGTGTGGATGGGCCTTAAGCTCCGATGTACATGTTTTTGTTTATTTCTGTTTTAGTTCAGTTTACATCCTCATGTTTGCACGTACAGGGCCCCAAGCAAAACGCCGCAAATTTCACCTTGAGGTGGACCTCGGCCCTTCAAGGGCAGAGCAGCAGGCAACAAACTAGGCAAACATACTAATAACCAAACAGCGCTAAAATCCCGTATATAGTATGCGTCATCTTGCTTCTAAATATCTGCGTCGCACGCATTTGGTGGCCTTATAACGAGTCAAAAATTTTCCTATTTATTAGTAAAAATGTCCGCCACTCTCACACTTTTCGTAGTTTTTCTCCGGGTACATTTTTTTTTTACTGTAACGTTTGCAACATCGCTTTAGCAGCATCGCTTGGCCTGGCGTAGGTGTTCCAGTAGGCTCGGTCATTGTCGCTGTCCTGACGATCCCGTGTTCGACGCCTTTTTATGCATAAACGGCATGAAGGGAAGTATTTATTCGAACCGCAAAACGAACATAACTGCGCACACTATTCAGCGGCCTAGCGTTATAAAGGAAACGTGCGTACAAGCGAGGCATGCCATTGGCTACTGATACAATAGTACACGTGAGCAGTGACCGCGTACATCAGGTACGCATGGCACACCGGTGCAACTATGGCAGCACGCTTTAGCACGCTGCACCGATGCAGCAAGTAGGAAATATCTAATTCTCAATATTGTATCATCTTTCCTTGTTGGCAGTTTTCTAAAGGCACTACCAACCCTTTGTGGTGCGAGGGGTCAAATTTAACCCACTTTTTTCGTTGCCTGTCCGCTCCGGCAGACATGCACACGGTACATTCTAACGCAGTTTGTATGGTGCTGCTACGTCATGATCAAAAGCAAACCTTTTGTTCATAGTTTTTCGAGTTTTCATTCGATAAAATCAAGATCAAAAGCAGTTTGAGGTAGCGCTGATTGAAGCTTGGCATGTGCGAGCTTTTTCCTGCATGCTGCCACCTCTGCTTCTTGTCAGACATGCGTGATAAGTTGCCCTCAATGTCCCGTTGTGAACATCAATATATTGTCACGGAGTTCTCACGGAGAGACGCTTCAACAGCTGGAGTCGGCAAGAGGAGACGGTAATGGCGGCCGATCCACGATAGCACGATCGCAACCTCATCGTCTTCGCGGACAGCTTGCGCCACCTGGCAACACTAGGTGGCATTATTCCCCCCTCCGAAAAAGAAGGGCATCGCAGTGGTGCCGCCAGCTGCGATCGCTACCGCTGAAGCGGTTGTGGATGTTCCGGTCTGCTTTGCGTTCGCGGCAGCGGCCCCTGACGACCAATCATCGCGCGCCACTGACGACCAATCTGTTCCGAATGTCGACATCAACTGCAACCTCCCCGAAGGAAAGCGCCTGGCCTTAGAGCACTTGCTATTGGAGTATAAACAGTGTTTCGCTTCTTCGTCGAAAGTTCGTCAAACGCCCCTAACGCAACACCGGATCATTACGTATGACGACGCTCGCCCTATCCGCCAGCAGCCTTATCGTGTTTCCGCCAAAGAACGGGAAGTAATCCAAAAGCAAGTTCAGGAGATGATTGACGACGGTGTAGTTCAACCTTCCCAAAGCCCGTGGTCTTCGCCTGTTGTCCTTGTTAAAAAGAAGGATGGAACACTTCGATTCTGCGTGGACTACCGTAAATTAAACAATGTGACTAAAAAGGACGTCTACCCGTTGCCCCGCATTGATGACTCCCTGGACAGATTACGGCGTGCTAAGTACTTTTCATCCATTGACCTGAAGAGCGGTTATTGGCAAATTGAAGTGGACGAACGGGACCGCGAAAAAACTGCCTTCGTTACACCAGATGGCCTCTATGAATTCAAAGTGCTGCCTTTTGGCTTGTGCTCTGCGCCAGCGACGTTTCAACGGATGATGGACACTGTCCTCACCGGCCTCAAGTGGCAAAGTTGTCTTGTATACCTGGACGACGTTGTCGTTTTTTCAGAAACTTTTGAACAGCATCTCGTGCGCCTGCGAACTGTCCTCAGAGCCCTCCATTCCGCTGACCTTACGCTGAAGCCCCAGAAGTGCCACTTCGGTTACACAGAGCTCAGGTTCCTCGGTCACGTTGTGAGCGCCGACGGAGTTCGACCCGACCCCGACAAGACAGCCGCCGTCGCCAATTTTCCTACTCCGACTGACAAGAAAGCTGTCCAGCGTTTTCTGGGTCTCTGTGCATATTACCGACGGTTTATTGCGGACTTCGCAAAGATTGCAGAGCCGTTGACGCGCCTCACCAGGAGCAACACCTCCTTCGTTTGGACAATAGAACAAGAGACGGCTTTCTCTTCGCTCCGCCAACGCCTTCAGACATCTCCCGTTCTTGCACACTTCGACGAAGAGGCCGACACCGAGATCCACACCGACGCCAGCAATATCGGTCTTGGAGCTGTCCTTGTCCAACACCAAGAGGGCATTGAGAGAGTTATAGCCTATGCTAGCCGTACTCTCTCCCGCGCCGAACGCAATTACTCTACGTCAGAGAAGGAATGCCTTGCTGTCGTATGGGCCACCATGAAATTTCGCCCTTACCTTTACGGCCGCGCATTCAAAGTCGTAACCGACCACCACTGCCTATGCTGGCTGGCTAATTTGCGAGACCCGTCTGGACGATTGGCCCGCTGGAGTTTACGGCTCCAAGAATTCGACATTACCATCGTATATAAGTCGGGCCGTAAACACGAAGACGCCGACACGCTGTCGCGTGCACCACTCGACTCTTCCGGTCCCGAAATCGACGACGACAGCGGTTTCCTCGGTATACTTAATGCATCGGACATAATAGCCCGGCAGCGGGCTGACACGGACCTCCGACCGCTGATTGACAACCTTGAAGGTCACGCCATGCCTCTACCACGACACTTCGCTCGACGTCTCGGCTCTTTCTGTTTGCGCGAAGGTATCTTATACAAGAAGAACTCGAGAGGCCAAGAAAGAGCTTACCTTCTGGTACTTCCGGCCGATCTTCGCGCCGACATTTTATTGGCATGCCACGACGAGCCCACTTCAGGCCATCTGGGTTTTTCCCGGACGCTCGCCAGGATACGCAACATGTACTACTGGCCCGGACTCTCGGACGATGTCCAAAGGTACGTAAAAAGCTGCCGTGAATGCCAGCGCCGGAAGACGCCACCGCTTAAGCCGGCGGGTTTTCTCAAGCCCGTTACTATACCCCGCACCTCCACCAAATTGTCACGGAGTTCTCACGGAGAGACGCTTCAACAGCTGGAGTCGGCAAGAGGAGACGGTAATGGCGGCCGATCCACGATAGCAGGATCGCAACCTCATCGTCTTCGCGGACAGCTTGCGCCACCTGGCAACACTAGGTGGCAATATGCTCAAGAAAAAGAAAATATATGTTTAACGGCACTGCCATGTTCGGCTTGCGCGTGAATAGGTGTGAACAGCCGCACATACCTAGCAATTCTGCACAAAAGCATTTTTTAACGGGAAAGAATTTATGAACTCAGTTTTTCATATATTGCAAGATTTTACTATAGCAATCGATATATTTGCAGAACTCCCGTCGGCAGGCTTGTATATTTTGCTATCATCGAAAACGTTCCCCATTGGTACTCTATTGCAGTCTTAACTACTCAATGCGAGCAATGGATAAACTTTAAAAGAAAGATATTGCTACGCATCAGTAGAATGCACAATGACCTTCAATATTCTCATAACAGTACCTTAAAATATTCGAACATTCGAAATTTTCGTTCAAGAATGCTGGAAATGAGACGACATACGTGCGGTTTTGATTCCTGCTGCACTGCCGGCTATTCAGTGGAAACACATTCAGGCAGCAAAGAAACGTTGGGAGATTCAAGAAGAACAAAAATGTACCGCTGCCTGAACACTAAGCAACACACCACGCCTCTTATCAATTAAAATGTGTCCCTGGTGCCCTGGCCACTCCTTTGAGGGAAGCACGTGTCAACTACGTTTGTGAACAGCTTATCAATTAAAATGTGTCCCTGGTGCCCTGGCCACTCCTTTGAGGGAAGCACGTGTCAACTACGTTTGTGAACAGCACCACGCACGGCTCAGTACTTTAAGCCTTTTCACGTAGGAAACTAATGATTTCAACGTGCAGATATGTATAGGTTAAAGGAGAACCAAGACGGCGCTTGATTTGCAATAAGTATTTTTTCATGTTAATATTTTCATGTTCCCTTAAATAACGCGCGCAGTCGTTTTATCCCGCGTTTTCAGAAAGGCCATGGCACTCAGGGGACATAATTCAGCCGCTTTCTACGCGCCGCTAATTCACCTGCGAGATTGGGAGTTGCGCTAAAAAGTACTTTTTATGCTCTTCCTAACTCACAGGGCTGCATGGAATCAAAATATATAGACAGCTTCCTCTAGCACAGAAAAGGGAGGCTCTGAATCTTGCCTTCTTCTGTCTTTAACTTTCTCTCATCGACCTATTTTTCTTCATGTTCAGGAAGAAACTCACTGCACGCGGAGCCTTCTATTACGGCGCCTCTTTCTCTCTTTCTTCTTTCACTCCGACCTTTCTCTCTTCCCTTACGGTGCGGTTCAGGTGTGGGCAGGGATGTGAGACAGTTACTGCACCATTTCCTTTCATAAAAAAAAAACGATTTCAACTCTGAACGCGCCCCGCCGCGGTGGCTCAGTGGTTAGGACGCTCGACTACTGATCCGGAGTTCCCGGGTTCGAACCCGACCGCGGCGGCTGCGTTTTTATGGAGGAAAAACGCTAAGGCGCCCGTGTGCTGTGCGATGTCATTGCACGTTAAAGATCCCCAGGTGGTCGAAATTACTCCGGAGCCCTCCACTACGGCACCTATTTCTCTCTTTTCTTCTTTCACTCCCTCCTTTATCCCTTCCCTTACTGCGCGGTTCAGGTGTCCAACGATATATGAGACAAATACTGCGCCATTTTCTTTCCCCCAAAAACCAATTATTATTATTAACTCTGAACGCGTTCGTTCCACGCGCATGGAGTACCAGCACCTAAGGTAGCCTACTCCCACTGTGCGGCAGATCATTTTCAACGTATTTTGTAGTTTGGAAGCTAGAAAACAAACAAAGGCAAAAGAACCCAGTGTGATTTGAATGGATACGGTGAGCTTACGGGCTAGATCGAAAGCTGCGATGATTCACCGATGACCTACCAAACTACGTGGTAACACGAAACTTATGCAGTGGTCATGAGGCCGCCGGTGCCCCCGGGGGCCTTATCCTAGGTGCATTGCTTAAAAACATTTCTGCTGAAGCGACGGCTGCTAGTTATGCAGTTAGTGAGGTAACCCCTAAGGATTATTTCTTTTTTCGTATAAACAGGCACGTGACGCCGGCTCAACAGCCACTAAGCTACAGCCGCCTAGATGTGATAGATTTTTTGCCGCAATTTTTATTCATCCTGCAGTTCCCTTTTCACAAATCGCCTTACCACGGGCGCTATGCATAACGACTGGAGTTAGACACTTAAATTCAGTTTCAGTTTGCGACTGGACGAAATACCAGTCTTTCTACACAAGCTGTTTCCATTGATCGTACGCCAAGTGCACGTTCTCTGCAAAGAGCCCATTTAGCATGAACAAAGGGCCCCTATAGCATAAACAACGCTTAAACAAAAGCGCCCCTCCGGGGCCCTTTTGTTTAAGCGTTGTTTATGCTAAAGGGGCCCTTTGTTCATGCTAAAGAGCCCGAAGGGGCGCTTTTGTTTCGTTTTGTTTATGCTTGTTTATGTTTTGCTTTATGCTGCACCAAGCTGGTCTAGAACAATGTTCTATGTTCACCGTTACAGCTCAAAGACCCTCTATCAGAACCAGTGTTTCAAGTTTCTTTGCATTCACGCCAGTTCTAGCATAGTGAGCGCGCGCGGGCTTAAAGAGAATACAACGCTTTTCGTTGAAGTGACGGAGGCGCCAAATCTTTCGTTATTCATCTTTACTTTAAAATGATACGCAAAAGATTAGCAAACATCAATTGCCACCTGAAATTTCCCTACGCTTAATAAATATTTCTAACTGAATTTCCAGGCAGCCGTGGGGACTCAGTGGTTATGGCGCTCGGCTGCTGACCCGAAAGACGAGGGTTCGACCCCGGCCGTGGCGGTCAAATTTCTATGGAGGCGAAATTCTAGAGACGCGTGTGCTGTGCGATATCAGTACACGTTAAAGAACCCGAGGCGGTCAAGATTCCCGGAGCCCTCCACTACGGCGTCCCTCATAGCCTGAGTTGCTTTGGGACGTTAAACCCCCTTAAACCATAAACCAAACGTAACTGAATTTCTTCTCTTCCGCAGGTTCGCTCTCGGTTTCAACAGCCTAACGACGGTTGTTACGTCAAAGTAATTAAATATCATATCCCGAGAGGCCTGCAAAACTGCAGTGAAATAATTTCTCGTTTACTCACTATCCAGTCGGCTGTTGCGCACGTCCGTAAAAGATTTCGAACGAAATCAAATCACGAAGCACTGATTATAATGTAGTATGTATTAGTCGGCATCACGCGGTCTCGTATCTATTTTTGAAGTCGCAGCCAAGATTCGGCTAATGAAACCACGAATGAAGCCGCACAGGAGAATAAATTCAATTTTAAACTGTTTGCTGAGCGCAAGAGTCTCTTACGCGCTGATCTTTATAGTAATGGCTTGCACGTCATTAGAAAACGAACACACGCTGCGAAAATTTGATGTCACTACTGCTTTTAATAGAACTTCTGTTGTCGATGCCTCACATAAATAGGAACAAATAAGGGGGGACAAGAGCAGATTATTGTTGTGCAGACCCAAATCGGCGAACATCCGAAACGCGCGTTCCTTCCTCCCCATGTCCTCCTTGACCCAAGACGTCTGGAGGTGGCCGGAAGAACCAGTTGCCGCTCAAAGTTGTTGTAAGGGACGCGGCATCTCGACTCCCTTCATCTTGACGCTCTTCCCTCTCTCGACACCCACTTTTTTACGTACACTCGTGGATACCACGACGTACTATTACTGTGAGGGATATGGGGTATGAGGTTTAACGTCCCAAAGCAACTCAGGCTGTGACAGACGCCGCCGTGAAAAGCTACGAATATTCTCGACTACCTGAGGTTCTTTAACGTGCACTGATACCGCGCAGTTCACAGGCCTCTAGCATTTCGCCTCCATCGAAATGCGACCGCCGCGGCCGGGATCCAACCCGCGTCTGAAGGGACAGAAGCCGAGCACCATTACCGCTGAGCCACCGTGGCGGCTATAATTTGAGGAATAAATGTGATTTGTTCCATTGCCTTTACCCAGTGCATGCTTACTCGAGAGCAGAGAGTAGCAGCAGAAACGTTGACGCTTCGTTTCTGCAACTCATATTTAAGCGGTCCGCGGGACATTGCGCTCAGAGGCGTAGCAGACAGACCCTTGTCGGAGATGAGTGATTAGCACGAGCACCTTCTAGCAACTCAGCAAAGTGGACGAGTTGGTATTGTATCTTAAGGTACGAAACAGCGCAACACGAAGGGCCCTAAAAAGAAAAAGAACAAAGCGTGTCCGTGTTGTTTCTTTTTCTGATCCTTCGTGTTAGTTGCGCTGTTTCGAAACTTAAGAGCACCTTCTCTGGGGAAATAAGAAACTCAGCTTTAAATAGCTACCTCAACAATCCCACAGACAGCACGTGCACACCGGCGTGACAGACACAGCGCTCAGCTGCAGTAGCTGTCTGAGCTCGTTGTTCACTTTTAACATCTTACCGATAATTTGGGTGCCTTCACATCGCTCTTCGAAGCCTGAACAAAAAGAGCTTTGTAAAGCACGACTGAAAACCCGCCTCCGCTGTGCTAGCCGTCGTTTCGCAAGACCGGCGATGAGAGAAGCAGCGAGTAAGCCAAGTGCGCTAAAAAATGAGCAACGTCGCCGCGAAACTTCCCGGTCCCGGCGGCAGAGAAGAAAGCGCCACTGCAGCCCGAGAGAAGCTGCGTCTGTCTGTCAAAGTCTTGCCAATTCCTTTGAAACTTTTCCTCCCTAATTTATATCAGTACTAAAAAGATAACAAGAGTGGGTGCGCAAGATTTATTTTTGTTTGTCTTGTTTGGCATTCTTTGTATTTTCTTAGTTTTCTGCTTGGGCCCTTGAATATGATGTACTTCCTAGAATATTTTAATGCTCGGATATTGTATTTAGAATGGTGTCATTGTTAATTGCTTAATCTTTTTGTCATGATATATTCCAGCTTGTGCTTTACATGCCGTTGTAATACTATTGTATTGTGTTCATTGTTTTTGTTGTGTTATGTTCCCCGTATGTAATGCCCACATGGACCTCTAAGGTCAAGAAATAAAAAAAAAAGAGGCTAACATAAAACTGTTTCTACAGTGTCTGAATGGGCTTGAAGGAAAACTTGCACTACAAAACTTTGATTCGCTCTCTGCTACGATAGAAGAAAATTAAAGAAATATTCCGCCTTCATTTCCCATCTCATTTGACTTCATTTGCATTTCTGAAACCTGGCTTCCAAATACTGATTGCAACTTGTTTGGTTTCTCATCTTATCCGTCAAAGTACTGCTGCCCTTAATATAATAGCCGCGGGGCGCTGCTATTTTCATTTGCTCTGAAGTCATATATCAGCATAGATTTGATCTCTCGATAATTTCAGCATTCTGCGAATCAGTATGGGTCGTCACTAATGATTCCTTCTTCATCATTGGCTCTCAAAAGCATCACTTAAATTTTGGTGCTAGTCTTGTAGCGAAAAAAAAACCCTACTCCTCTCCCGGAGGCCTGCGTGCCGTGCTGGAGAGGGTAGGTAGAGGGGCCGGTTCAAACATCAAAAGTTATTCTGAATCTGAACTGAAGTTTGTGCTCGGCTGTGTCTACCGCTCCCTATCCTCGTTACACATTAAACAAACTCTCAAAAACAAGAACGTCTTAATCGTCTCGACCTATGCCTACTAAATATAAATAATGCTACGAATATTTCTTGCACCGATTGTTTCTGCGGATTTGGTTACGAATTCATCATTAATAGTCGAACTAGACGCTCTTATAATGAAACTGCATTAATCGACCGTGCCCCAACCAGTGTCTCATCCTCACTATGAACAGAGGTCCGAAAATGTTGTGGTCCATTTTCCTATTTTTAACGCGCGTAGTGCAGCTGCACCTCCTTTTTCCTCATTTTACAGGTCTAAATTTAACAAACAAGAATTTATCAATGCTGTTAATAATACACACTGTTCTCCGTGCTTCTTGCATAGCGATCCCGAGCAAGCAACGAAACACTTGTGCCCTTTTGTCTACCTGCGTACCTGAAATTACAACATTAGTAAAATGCAATAATTACAAATTTTCCCGTAAACCTTGCTGACACAGTTACTAAGCAGCATGCGCCGAAAAGAAAGTTTATGCAAACAAACCAAGAGACAAGTTTTTAATCTGCTGCATCTTCGAGCAACAAAAAGTACTGTACTGTTAAAAACAGCCTACTAAAACACGCAAAAAAGGACATTTTATGAAGAAAAACTGCATAAAAATGAGAACAATACCAAAAAACAACGTAAGCCAGAAAGCGACTTCCTGAACTTACCATCCACAATTAGATCTTTTTCAGAAATAGATGTCTTACCATCATCATCAGCCTTACTACACCCACTGCAGATAAAGGCCTCTCCGATGTCTCTCCCTTTAACCCTGTCCTTTGCCAGCTGCGCCCACCCTATGCCAGCAAACATCCTAATTTCATCCGCCCACTTAACTTTCTGCCCCCCCTGCTAATCTTGCCTTCTCTTGGAATCCACGCCGTTACCCCGTTAAGGGCCAGCGGTTATCTTGCCTTCGCATTACATGCCCTGCGCAAGCCCATTTCTTCCTCTTGATTTCGACTAGGATGTCACTAAGACGCGTTTGTTCCCCCACCCACTCTGCCCACTTCCGGTCTCTTGACGTTACACCTATCATATTCCTTTGCATGGCTCGCTGTGTTGTCCTTAACTTAAGCTGAACCCTTTTTGTTAGCCTCCACGTTTCTGCCCCGTAGGTGAGTACCGGTAATACACAGCTGTTGTACAGTTTCTCTTGAGGGATATTGGTAACCTGCTATTCATGACCTGAGAGAACCGGCGATATGCGCTCTACCCCATTCATATCCTTCTAGTTATTTCCCTCCAATGATCCGGACTTTACCACTTCCAGCATCTCGCTGCCAATTGTGAATTACTGTTCCCTTGCTAGACCCGCCGTTCTGCTCTGTCTGGCTAACTCATTGATCATGATTTGCAGTTCATCTCCTGAGTGACTCAGCAAAGCAATGTCATCAGCACACTAATATTTCGAATGTTTTATTATATTCTTTTCCGCATCTCAAAAAAGTCCCGCAACACATTTCAGACATAATACCTAACGCGCTTTTTCCTCTTTCCCCCCACAAATTAGAATCATAAGCACTAGCCTTTGAGACTCGAGCCCTGTGCTTGATGAAATATACCCTCGTCAACTGGAACTTTCAGCTGACCTTGTTTCTAGCCCTCGTTGTAATATTGTTAATATGATGTAATATTGTTAATATGATGTTTAAGAGGAATTTTTCTTGCTTGCCTCTAGTAAGGGAACATTTGTTTTATGTGATAGCTCTACTCAGCGTAAAACTCGAGTTCCAATCCGGCGTGTATATGACACTGAAGTGACCTTCTGACTTAGCGATATCATAGCAACAGCCTTAAGCCAGATGCTCAAGCATACGAAAGACGAAAGGTGTCCATCATCAAAAGGAAGAGCATCAAGGAAAAGTAGTGCGCCGAAAGGCAGAAAAGAGAAGCAGAAAATAAAGGTGCGCATTATTCCAATATGTGTTGTGTTGTGTTGGGTTTAATGGCACATAAGCAGCTAAGGCTATCATGCGCCAGGCTCAAGGTATATGAACACTTTTCTGTAGGTGGGAGGAAACATGGTTGTGTAGAGGACTTAAATTGCTATTTCGTTCTGGTAGTAATAAGAGAAAGAAGAAATTTTATAAATGGCTAAAAATAAACGCTTTCAAGAAGGTCAGATAACCTCAGTAGCCATCCTTGGCTGGGCAAGGATCCTGAGGCTCCCAACCATTCAAATAACCACCTCAGCCCTCATCTCATGGAATGAGAAAATGGCTGAAATGCATCACATTTTAAAGCAAAGCTGTGGATCAAAGTTTACAGTTTCTGAAGAACATCTGCTTCTTTTAAAAAGCTAAAAACTGAAGATATGTTAACAATGGCATTTTCGCCTAATAGCAGCGCTGGGTGGAAAGGAATATATTCATCATAAAACTTCGTAAAGTGCTTATATCTTAGTTTTTCGAGTTTTGCACAAGAGAATAAAATATGGTTTATTGTTAGTTCGTCTCCACATCTTTCACAACGAGGTTTGTCTTGTTTCGTTAGTAAGAAATTATGTGTAATGTGTGTACGTCCAATGCGGAGACGACATAAAATTACTTCAATAAATCGTTCCTGGTGCCTACAGGTCTTCCATTCACCCAGGACAGGTTTTACAAACTGCAGCTTGTTGTTAATCTCGTTGTCCCAAGAGGCCTGCCATTTTTTTCTCAATTTATTCTGGACTGACTTGATGCAGTCCTTATGCGGTATGTTTACTGGTTTTATTTTTGCGTTAAGGGCAAGTGCGGCGCTTGCATCAGCCCTCTCATTTCCGCTGATGCCCACGTGACTGGGAACCCAGCAAAACTTTATTGTATGTCCTTGTGAATCAGCTCGTATTACATTATGTATCATGTTTCCTATTAAGGGTTCAGCTGCATTTCTGGGGTTTATTGCTGTAATTACGCTGAGGGAGTCACTGTAGATAACACTGTTCTGTATGTTTTTCTTCAATATTTGTTCTACAGCTAGAGCAATGGCGTAGCATTCTGCTGTAAAGATTGAAGCGCACGGAGGCAGCCTCACTACTTTTTCCCATTTCCCTTGCACTATCGCGCTCCCTACACTGAGTGCTGTCTTAGATCCATCTGTGTAGAAATCTGTGCAATTCTTGTATTTTTCACTTACTCCAAGAAACTCTTGCTGTATATATTCCAGTGGGGTATGTCTTTTTTGAATGTGTGTCAGTGCGAAATCGCATACACCAGGAAACAAGTACCAAGGTGGCAACCTATCGGGTCTCTGGGCAACATCAGGAAGTGCATCTAGTATGTTTATTTCTTGGCATATTTCTTCAAAGCGGAGGAGCAATGGTTTTACAGCTTGAGGTTTGTTGGTGAACAGTGTTCTGGATGGGCATTTTGTAACTATGGTGTAACAAAGATGTTTCGGTAGCGACCTTATTTTCAGTACGTATGCACAGGTAAGCATTGTTCTCCTGTTGGTGAGGGTCGGTTCATCTGCTTCTACGTGAAGGCTATTTATGGGTGATGTTCTGTAAGCACCAGTTGAAAGGCGCAACCCGAGGTTTTGTACTGGATCTAGCTTTTTAAGGTATGATGGCCTCGCAGACCCATACACTATGGATCCATAGTCTAACGAAGAGCGTACTAGAGAGCGATAGATGTGCAATAGGCACCTCCTATCGGATCCCCAACGCTTCCGTGAGAGTACTTTAAGTATATTCAGGGATTGGGTGGCTTTCTTTTTTAGGGTGTTTATATGTGGTAGAAACGTTAGCTTTTTGTCAAAAGTTAAGCCTAAAAATTTGTGTTCTTGTTTTACTGGAAGTGTGGTGTCGTTCAAGTGGAGGGTGGGATTAATCTGCAGTCCTCTCTGCAGCGAGAAAAGAACCGCAACAGTTTTCTGTGGAGAAAACCTAAATCCATTTCTGTCTGCCCAAAGTACTAATTTGTTTATGGTGAGTTGTAGTTGTCTCTCACAAGTTGCCAGGCTAGAAGATGTGCATGCAATTTGAAGGTCATCAACGAAAACCGAGTACATAATGGACTGTGGAATTATACTGGTTAAAGAATTCATTTTTACTATGAACAATGTAGTACTTAAAATGCATCCCTGAGGAACGCCGTTTTCCTGAGTAAAATTATTTGAGAGGGTTGCGCCGAGACGAACTTGGAAAGAACGGTTGGATAAAAAGTCGCTCAAATATTTCAGCATCCTTCCGCGGATACCAAGCTCTGCCAGGTCGCGAAGAATCCCGAACCTCCAGGTCGTGTCATATGCCTTCTCCATATCAAAAAAAACTGAAAGGCAGTGTTGTCGGTGTATAAAGGCCTCTCGGATTGTGTTTTCCAGGCGGATTAAATGGTCGACTGTGGAACATGTTTTTTTAAAACCACATTGGTGGACATCAAGAAGCTCTCGGGATTCTAGAATAAACATTAATCTAATATTAATAACACTCTCAAAAGATTTGGCAAGACAGCTTGTAAGGGTTATAGGCCTGTAACTGTTAGGGGAGGTTGGCGGCTTTCCCGGTTTTAGAAATGGAACAATAATGGCTTTTTTCCAAGCAGCTGGTATTTTCCCTACTACCCATATTTTGTTAAAAAATTTTAACAGAACTTCTACAGATTGCTCAGATAGATGGGATAGCATTTCATAATGAATTTCGTCGGGGCTTGGTGCAGTTTGTTTACCTATAGACAGTACTCTCTGTATTTCTTGAAGTGTAATCAAATTATTGTAAGGCTCGTTTGTGCAGTCTGCCGTAGGGAGTCTTTATTTTTCGGTTGTGTTTTTTTATTTTAAGAATGACTGTGTATAGTGGGAAGAACTAGAAACTATAAAAAAAATGTTGCCCCAAAATGTCTGCTTTTTCTTTAATACTTGTCTGAATTCCAGGATCCGTCAGCAGAGGAAGGGTGAATGGGGAATAGCTGCCATTTACTTTTCTGACCTGCTCCCACAGTTTTTTTTATGTTACCGAGCTGTTTATGGACGACACATAATTTTGCCAAGACATTTTTTCCGCGTTCCGCCGTATATATCGGGCTTTAGCTTTTGCCTTTTTGAAAGTTATTAGATTTTCGTGAGTAGGATACCTACGAAATACACCCCAGGCCTTATTTTGTTGTTTTTTGGCTTCCCAACATTCTCGCGTCCACCATACCTTGTGGTTCTGGCGCACCACGCCTGTGGACAGGGGAATAGCTAGACGTGCAGCATCGATGATACGCTTTGTAAGAATTTCATTGATTTCATCTATGCTAAGTGTTTCTGAGTAAATGTCCTCTAATCTGGCCTTTTCTCTAAAAAAACGCCCAATCAGCTAGATGTAGCTTCCATCGCCGTGGTTTGGTCGGGATGACTGCAGGTGAGGATTATAAGCTTATAAAAACTGGTAGGTGATCACTCCCAAACGGGTTGTCTAAAACGTCCCACTTAAAATCACTAAAAACAGAAGGTGAACAAAAAGACAGGTCTAAACTGCTCATTTTCCCAGACGTTGGGGAACAGTATGTGGCCTTTTTCTTACTTAAAAGAAATACATTATTCGTCAGGATAAAATCTTCGATTATTTGACCTCTAGCGTCACAGCGTTCGCTTCCCCACAGGGAGGAGTGAGCATTAAAATCCCCAAGTAACAGATATGGCTCCGGAAGTTCTCTGATCAGTTGCTGTAGATCATGGAGTGTTAACATAAAATGCGGAGGAATGTATACGGAACAGATTGTTAGTGTTTTATAGCTGACGATGCTGACTGCAACCGCCTCAAGTTTTGTATTGAGCTTGATTTCTTGAGCATGGACACCGCTTTGAACGACTATCGCGACGCCTCCCGATAGCCGATTTGCCTGCTCTCGATCGCGTCTAAAAGTTTTATAATGTTTCAGGATATGCAGATGTTGTGGACCAAGATTGGTCTCCTGAAGACATAAAGCTGTGGGTAACATTTAGCCTAAAATATGTGTTATATCGCCGTAATTCCGCATAAGTCCTCTACAATTCCAATGGATTAAAAAAGCCATGTTTATGTTTTTGAGAGGAAATGACAGGGGATTTACTTAAGTAGTGGGCCCGTTATTAGGGGCCTGTCTTTTTTCCGCTCAAGAGAGCTGTTCCGCCTCTGTAGTGGAGGCGGAGTGGCAGTTATATCCATCGCCTCACGAGAGGCGCTGGAGGACCGCGGGGAAGCCGCGGGTTTGTGGGTTTCAGTCCTCCCCCGGTAGGGGGAAGTCCTGCGGGATGCCGACGCATGGACCGGCGCTCCCTGCTTTGACACTGGCAGGGCAGCTTTCGCTGACCCTGCCTGGGGCGTGAATGGTCCTGCCATTAACTCGATGGAAGTGGCCTCAACAGCGACCGGGGTGCTGTGTGGTGCACCGCCCCTGCGCACCACATCAGCAAAGCTGGATTTTGCTGTGAAGGAGAACTGGTTGGTAACAGCAAATCGCCTTCTTGCTTCTCTAAATGAAATGTTTTCCTTGGTTTTTATCGTGATAATCTCTTTTTCCTTCTTCCAGGACGGACAGGCCCTGGAGTATGCAGCATGTTCTCCTTCGCAGTTAGCGCAGCGCAGGGCTGCGTCACATTCCTCAGAAACGTGATCCTTGGAAGCACATTTTGCGCACGTTTTGCGGCCGTGGCAGCTCTGTGAGCCGTGGCCAATCCTTTGGCAGTTGAAGCATCTTCGTGGGTTTGGAATGTAGTGCTTGACATTTACATTTAAGTATCCTACATCGATGGTTTCTGGTAATGTACTTGTATTGAATGTTAGAACCAAGTGTTTTGTCTCTATTTCTTTATTGTCTTTCCGGATTTTGATTCTGTACACATCTGTGACATTTTGGTCAGACAGGCCTTCCAGCAATTCTTTCTCGGTTAGGTGTATGAAGTCGTTTTCAGAGATGACACCACGGACTGAGTTTAGGGATCGGTGCGCTGTTATGGAAACTGGGATTTCTCCGATGGATGCAATGTTTGCGATTTTCGAGTTCTGGGTATTGTCAAGGAGTTCTAACAATAAGTCTCCGCTGGCCATTTTAGACACCTTGTAGCCAGGGCTCAGGGTATCTGTTAGGCATTTAGACACAAGGAACGGAGAAATTATTCTTGCTTGTTTTTCATTACTTTCGCTGTGGATTACATAGAATTTGGTGAATGTCAATGTCGGTTTCTTTTTTGAAAAAAAGTCTGCTGCTTCGTTCCGCCCTCTCTTGAGAGAGCGATCGGGTTTTGAAAGGGGGGGAGCCATAAAAAATGAAGTTTTTCAGTCATGGTGCCAGCCACCCACCATGGAGTTCAACAAGGGGACGGGACAGGAACTTGAACGCAAGTCCTGCCCACGCCAGCTGTACACCTCAACTATAACCAAATCCGACACAACTCAGGGTGGTTGGCCACACATGGTTAACCCTGGCCGCCTATGAGAAGTGAAAAAAACTAAGAAGTGAGTAGGAGATAGGAGAGTTGTGAGAAAGAGATAGGAAAGTGAAAGACAGAGTGGAGGTAAGGAAAAGGCGACTGCCGATTTCCCCCGGTCGGGTCAGGCCGGAGGTGCCGTCTACGTGAAGCTGGGGCCAAAGTGGTGTGTTGCTTTCGCCGAGGGGCCTTAAAGGTCCAAACGCTCGGCATCGGCTCAACCACCAGGATCCCCTTTTCCCCGGACACGGCGATGCCACGCACGGCGAGGCGTGGGTGCTCGGGTCCGTGGTGATGCACAGTTCACCATCATCCCCTTGCGGGGATGTCCCTGCGGATGCTCGGGAACCCGCGGTGTCGACAATCACCGTCGCGACGCCTGCAAGCTGCAGGCGCCCCCCTGCGGGGCATTATTCCAATAGATTCTGGGTTGAAGCAGGAGTAGATGGCAGACAGTCGACTCGGGGGTTGCAGTGCATATCTGCATAAGTTTGCTTTTTTCATTTATTTTCGCATTTTTTTCATATATTTCAAGATTTTACTATAGCAGTCAGAACAGTTCTACCGTCGACAGGTTTGCATTTCTTTTTGCTAATAACATATTTACTATCGTCAAAATCATCCCCCTTTTGTTTTTTAAGGCAGTCTTAACTACTCGATACGAGCGATGGAAGAACTTTAAAAGCAAAATTTTCCAACAGATCGGAAGAATGAGCCATTACCTTCCATATTTTCATAACAGTACCTTACACTTTTCGAATATTCAAAATTTCTTTTTCAAGAACGTTGGACATGGCAGCAATCGATGAGCGCAGAAAAGCCGAGTTTTCAGTATTGCTGACGAGCTTTAATCACCTAAAGTGATTACGCCTCATGAACATACATTTCAGATTAAATATATCAGGTGGCTTCAGAGAAAGTTACCTGAGAGCTTTAAACTTCGGCGAGTGGTGGAGACTGGACGCCGGAGCCAAACCGGGCTAGTAACGCCAAGTCTGGACATCGGGTTAAGCCTGTCGTCATCACATCAACGGCGGCTCATCACACTGATATCACTGTAAAAACTAAAAACTCTCAAACATGCATGCTGAATACAACCTTCGAAATAGGATTTTCTTTCTCAGCTTTACAATGTCAAGAAACAGGTTCAAATATAAATAAAATTGGTTTTGAGGAAAAGGAGGGAGTGAAAGAATAAAGGAAGGAAGAGGTGCAGTAGTGGAAGTCTCCAGAATAATTTCGACCACTTGGGGATTTTTAACGTGCACTGACATCACGCAGCACATGCGCGCCTTTTGCGTTTCGCCTACATGGAAGCGCGGCCACCGCACCTTAACCACTGAGCCACCGCGACGGGTTAAGACACAGGTTTCTTATTACAATTCAGGAAAAACTGAGTGCCATTGCCCATTTCGCAATGATCTGTCATCGCGCTTTTATTAACATAGTCGTAGAGAATATTGCTAAAACTTAATATGAGCCACACTGTCAAATGGGGGCACTTCTGTGGCAAAAATGTAGAAGCATGTTGGATTAAATTTATTTATCAGAAGGTTTAACAGTCATTTGAAAGATATCAATGTTAGCACTACACACGAGTCCAGTTCATAAGCAGCAAAGGCGGTACAGTATATTTGAAAGCTTTGCGCATAGTTCTAATTTTCTTAGTGAATAACAAACAATTTATGAGCCTTCTGAACTGCTTTTCCCCAGGCTCTCATTCAACCGGTGCGGAGAGGAGAGTGACGTAGGAAAGAGATCTAGCAAATGGATTATCAAACGACGTTCGCTAGCTTTCGGAGATGCAAATTTCTGAACGGTATAGAGGAAACAAATTGCATTTCCTGCCGTTGCCTTCGCAAACTGCCGGCACAGCGATTGCTTTAACGATAACAGTAAAGTATTTTGCAACATCCGGTCCTTTTTTTTTTGCTTTGTTATTACCTCACACCAATTTTAGGGTCCCTGACGCGGCACATGGCAAGCCCGGGAAGGATGCATAATATATCGATCAAGCAGAGAGCCTGTATAGAAGGCTCCTTTAATATATTATATTTCGTACGGAGAAATTTACCTATCAATAAAGCGCGAAACTGTACTTCGGGGTAAAGGTAGAGAATACACGAAGAAATAACGCACAATCGATACGTCCAGTAGAGCTCTGCTGTAAACAGCAGTATATCCAGTGTCGGCGGTAACGTGTTACAAGTAACGGCGTTACCGGTAACGCGTTACTTTTTTCGATAACTTTGTAACGTACTCGTTACCATCTCGGAACTGTAACGGGTAACATACTTACGTTAGCATTTTTCGCTAACGTGAGGTGTCACGTTAATAGTTATTTTTTGTTCCAATTGTAACCCCCTCTGCCCCCTTTTTTAGAAAAAAAACGCGCAGAGCGCCTAAAGTGATGTTGTAAATAAACAAAAAGTACAGGTGCTCTCGACGACGAAAACACCTGCCCTTGACGACGCATCCAACTAAAAGAAAAAGACAGAACACATATAAAACATGAAACGCGTGCACGAACACGCATTCACACACTTGCCTTCACTTACCTCCCCTTCCCAAACCACTCACACACACAACTCTCTAAAGAGTGGAAGCATACGGAGCATTTTGGAAAATCACATTTATAAGAATTAACTAAAATTTGTTTAGAGTTCAGCGATGTTTTCTTTGTGAAGTTAGAATCGATGATAAAATGTCATTTTGTGTTTAAAATGTACATTCATAAAATGGCTTCACCATGTGCTATAGTGCGGTGTAAACACTACAGCACTTGCTCCTTCACTGGGCCGCGTAAGCCGATGCTCGTCGCGTTATGCTTGCGGCCTATAGGGCGCTGGGCCTACTACCAGACTCCTTCAAGACGCTATTGTCGCCGCAGGGCAGTGCGCGCACCCGTGAGCGAACATTGGTGGGCCTCTGTGCATTCCTCGAACAGACGGGCTTGACGTCCCGTCTGTTCTCCGCCAGGTAGTTGCACGCAGTGACCGAACGCTCCGCGAGTTCTACCTTGGACGATTAATAACTGGACGCCCCACTCCAGTTGCAGTCAACATAGTGTTGTGCGCGTGTGTTCTTATTACACCATCATGAACTAATCACGCGCACAACCTGGAAACATTTCTTATTGTGTAAATAGTCTGTTTATATTACTTCTCCCCCTATCCTCTCTTCCTGTCCCCTCACCTCTTTCATTTCATTTCTCCATTCTGCCTGCTATCCTTTATTTCCGCTGCCCCAGCTCAGGTGCTTCAGTATCGATGGCAGATGCCGAGGCTAGCAAAAATCTTTTCTTTCCTTTTTATGATTGTTTTAATAAAAAACACTTACTTACCATGTGCCACAGAGTTATAAGCCACAACATGTATCTATACAGGGACATTTAGGCCACTACAACATCTGTTTCGTGCTTTTTAGGCGCCGTTTAGAGATGCTAAGCTCCTGCTAAGATTGCTAAGCTCCTGCACATTTGTTCAAAGTAATCTCGTTAAATCAGGATTTCGCATAAAATATTGTTTGGGCTAGAAGTTTCATGTGAAATGTGAGGTTTATAAAATTGTTATCGTAAGTTTTTAATTCGAAGACTAATTAAAATTAATGGTCATGAAGTAACAGCTAAGTAACGTGCGGTACTTTTTTTCGTTAACGGTAACAGTAGCGCGTTACTTTTTTTTGTACGTAACGTAGGGCGATAACGCGTTCTTTTTTTCTTAGCGTAACGTTTAGCGTATTTAGTTACTTTTTTTCGGTAACGCCTACAACACTTTGTATATCCCGAACTGTACTGCGCGAGTTCGCATTTAGAGAAAGGCAAATGAAGTTCGACTTTCTCGCTATTGCCACAAAGAAGTCTTTTTCTCTCTTTGGCTTCATCGACTTTTCAGCTAAGTGCAGGTGATAACAAGAAATCTAGTTCAATAGCCTCTTACCAGTGTGCTTGACCAAGTTCAAGATATCACGGCAAGCCTCGCCTCCTTCACTTTCTTAAAATAGTCTGTGTCCTTCAAACTGCACAGCTTAGCAGAAGCCACAGAAAAAAACACAAAGTGCGAAACATCAAGCGCACGAGTAACGGGGTAATGGCAGGCGTCACAACTCAGGCGCGTCAGAGTGTAGCCCATACTTCGCAGTGGCGTCTCCCAGCAGCCTGCGGAGAGGCATTCATTATTGACGGCATCCTCCCGTCTTAGTGGGTGCTATGAAGGGGGTCATTGTGGCGTCAGTGTGGCGGTAACGGTGTGTTGTGCTTTGAAGCGTCGGCTCTGGGGAAATCTTCTCCAGCGCTGGAAGGAAACAAAATCTGGCTCTTCGCTGCCACTTACTCACGTCGATGCAGCACTCTCACACTTTGTAGTCACAGAGTGGTGAATTGTATCAGAGGACCGACCAACGTGAAGGGCGAGTAGTGTTTGTGTGAGGACATAGAGGTCAGTTTCGTCTATTCCTATGTCGTAAAAAAATGCCTTTATCGTAAAAAATGCATTATGTTCTTTTAACGGGCACATCTTCTGTGATCACAAATATTACCTCTCATGCCACGAAACTATAACACAGCGCTGCGACATCACTTCTACACACGGAAGCATCTCACAAAAACAAAGGTAAACTAGATAGTGGAGCATCTACGCGATTACATGTGTACGTTCCTTGGTTCACGGCAACGCCAGGTATCGGACCGGAGTATCTTGCACCGTAGTGAAAGCGGCAGCAAGACACGTATCCAAAGAAGGGCCCGAAGGAGCCCTGACACCTCCCCCCTCCCCTCCCCCCCCCCCTCGAAACTCAGTTCAACAATCCCCCATTTTCCCCACCCTGTTCTCTTGGCAGTGCTCAGCCAGCTGCCAACACCCATCCCCCCTTTCCGCCACCCAAAAGATACTACCCAGGATCCTTCACGAAAAAAATTCTTGGCTGCGTCTCTGGCGGATGCTTTTGTGCAGTGCCACTTGGTAATCTTTTCTTGACGCAATGTGCGCAATATAATGGAGCTAACACGACGTGCAAAGTCTGTGTGCTTACCGCCGCTCCTTAAGAACTAGAAAATAGGGAACCTCTCAGATGCCTACTACGTTATTGAGCACCCGAATCTTCGTAAAGAAAATTATCTGTCTGCCTCTTGCTGTACAAAGCAGCAAAAAAAGGAGGAAAATCGGTCTGCTATTAAACTACGGGGCAAAAAATGGCTGAGCTTGAACTGCAGCAAAAGTTTGAACGTTAAATTAGTTTTTTTTATGTTTTCAGAGTGGCACTGGCAACCGGCTAAAACAAATAACAGCGAAAATATCGGAGACTCCCGATTGTCCCCAAAGGCACGAGATCGAATATGTTTGAACGTAGCACAAGAGCGACAACCACTCACTGCGAAGAGCTACAGAAAGTGTAGGCTTTACGACTGCGAAGATTATGCATTCCTAGTGAAAGGGAATATATAGTGTTCATAACTTGATCGGAGTGCGACGCAATAGCGTCATTTGAACGCTCCACGCATCCTACCAACACACGGCCACGACGCACAGCAGAAAGCATTTTACACTGGAAACTGTCGCACACATACGAAATAAACAGAGAAGCTAGTTGCATTCAGAGTTCATATTCGTGTAACTTGTAAATAAGCAGTTTACAAGTGAAGCATAAAAGCAATCAGGATGAGGTGGAGGCATCTGAAACATTCTATGATACCTCCCTGCCAACGATATTGAACAGGCGTAGGGAGTGAAAGCGCATGTGGAAATTTCACTCTTCATCCCGTAGAAACATGTTCCCCAACGCAACAGATAAGAAAAACAAATCTGCGACGAATTAAACATCTAAAGCAGGGTTCGTACCATAGAAGGTCTGAAGCGAGATAAACGAACTTCGTTGAGATGGAAAACGCCAAGCATTCATACATGCGCTTTATAGAGACGCATATGTCTCTGCTGTTATTTCTGTCCTGGGCACTCTTTCCACTTGCATGAAGAGGAAGAGGGCAGTTTTTTCCTTCGCCTAATCCACAGGGGTTGGAAACGCCCACGAAAAGTTTGGCGTTTGTTTCGGGACTGAATGGCATTGAACAACATTGGCATGATAGAAACGAGACAAGAAAAAACACGACGGAGTAACGGCTCAGGTGGAACTCCAGAGCAAATCACAGCAGCAGTAACAACAAAGGAGCCGCAAGGTAACAAGAACGGGAAAATATGAGTCACGGCTCAACAAGGTAACAACACTACGTACAACAGCAGTCAGCGAGCAATTGACAGCAAGGTCAGATCTCTTTGACAAAACGAAACACGAATGCAGTGTGACGTGAAGGCTTGAGCAGGCGCTAGAAGTTTTTCTGGCGCAACTTGGGAGGATATTGTGTGGTACCGCTATTCGTTTCTTTTCAGCGCGCAGACGCGTGTTCTTGTTGATATGAAAAAAGAAAAGTGAGAGATAAAATATGTTTTAGCAACTCACGTCATTCGACGTTCTTTTTGAGATGCGTGCGCTCTTGTACAATCATTATTCTAAACATAGAAATCACGAACATAGTTCTGCTAAAACACGGGCACCGCATTAGTTCAAGTAGTAATTGGCCAACTCTTGGCTGTGCGTTGTCAGTACACGTTAAAGATCCCCAGGTGGTCGAAACTATTCCGGAGCCCTCCACTACGGCACATTTCTTCCTTCTTCTTTCACTCCCTCCTTTCTCCCTTCCCTTACGGCGCGGTTCAGGTCTCCAACGATATATGAGACAGATATTGCGCCATTTCCTTTCCCCAAAAACCAGTTATTATTATTATTATTATTATTAATAATAATATTATTATTATTATTATTATTATTATTATTATTATTATTATTATTATTATTATTATTATTATTATTATTATTATTATTATTATTATTATTATTATTATTATTATTATTATTATTATTAAGAATTTCGCCGCTTGCGTTTCCTTTGCAAACGCCTGTACAAGCGGGATCATGAGTCCTATCTTGAATATTTAGAGAATAGTGCCTCTAATCGTCCTATTGAATTCTGGCGATACGTTCGCAAGCGTTCGAATAAATCTGATAGTCATATTCACTTAGTTGACTCTCATGGAAATGAAATTCGGAATGTCGCTGACGGCTTTGCTCAACACTTTTCCTCCGTGTACAAATCTCCACGTTGCGATTCCGTATGCCTTCCAGCTGGCGCACCTAATTCCGTTCTTCTTGACGAGAAGTTAGTGAGTGAGAGTCTTAAGTGTTTGAAACCATCTTTGTCCCCTGGACCTGATGGCATTCCAGCCGCCATAATAAAAGCCTTCAGTAGTACCTTCGTCCCTGTTTTAACCATGATATTTAATAACTGTTTGAAAAATTCTGCCTTCCCCCGCTTGTGGAAAACGACGCGTGTTTTCCCTGTGTTTAAATCAGGAAACAAATCTGATGTTTCGAACTACCGCCCCATTTCTCTTCTTTGTGCAACCTCTAAGCTTTTTGAACTAGCTTTGCACAAAGTACTTTCCTTCCACCTCAAACATTTAATCATACATAATCAGCATGGTTTCATAAAAGGTCGTTCTACTACAACTAACCTTGTGACCTTTATGACGTATACATCAGCTGAAGTCCTTCAGAGGAGTCAGGTAGACGCTGTGTACTATGATTTGAGCAAAGCTTTCGACGTTGTTACTCACTCATTACTTCTTCAAAAGCTTCTGCTGCTTGAGATCGACGTTTCAATTGTAGCCCTCTTACGCAACTATCTTCTTCATCGGTCCTGCTTTGTCAGTGTAAATGGACAGACCTCATTTGTTTACACTCCAACCAGCGGAGTTCCTCAGGGCTCGGTATTAGGCCCGCTTCTGTTCTCTGTTTTTATCAATGACGTTTCCTCCGTTGTCAAAAACTCCTCGTTTCTCCTTTATGCGGACGATATAAAAATGTTCAAGGCAATACATACTCTTCATGATTGCTTGTCATTGCAATCGGACATATCCGCCTTCTCTGATTGGTGCTTGAAGAATGGGCTCACTCTCAATTCATCTAAAACCAAGGCTGTCTCATTTACGCGTAAAACGCACAGTCTTCTCTACTCTTATTCTGTGAATGGTAGGCTGCTGCCCAGGGTTGATGAAATTAATGACCTCGGCGTACTTTTCGACCGCAGCCTCAGCTTCTCCTCTCATACAAAACGCATTGCTCTACGGGCTATGCGTACACTCGGCTTCATCTGCAGGCTTTCGAGAGAGTTTCGAGCCCCACTTCCTTTCTTAAAGCTCTACCTCTCCATATGCTTGCCGCTTTTGGAATATGCGTCTGTTGTTTGGAACGACACTTGCCAGTCGAACTGTGAAAAAATCGACAGAGTTCAGCTAAAGTTTTTACGCATATTTCAACATCGGTTTTCTTGCAAAACTTCCAGCTCTCGTCCCAGACGGAGTAACTCACTGCAGCTTCCTTCTCTTAGCTGCCGTCGCGTGAGGGCAGATATAATTTTCTTGTATAAACTTCTTCATGGTCACATTCTATGCCCTCAGCTCCTAGCGCGTATCCTTTTGCGTGTACCGCGAAAGAGCATAAGGGAATTCAGACCATTCCAAGTTTCTGCGCTCCTGCACTCCCTCTCCCCTCTGGACAGAATGCAAAAGTTGTTTAATTCTCTTTGTCCTCACCTAGATATATTCGAAAATTCTCTCCCTTCCTTTATATTGGATGTCCGTGACGTTCCACTTTGAGCACTCTTTTTCTCATACATAACTTCCCCTTTCATGCATTTTGTCTTTACTACACTTGTGCGTTTGCACCGGTACTATATTGTTTTTTTCTCTCCTTAATTGTTCATCACGTGTACTTGTTGTCATTAATATTATTTCTTTAATACTGTATACTCACGCCTGATTGTCTGTAACGCGTTCACTAATTACGTTTCTTATTGTGTATGATTGTATTTCTAGTTTGTATTTCAGAGGTTTCATATTCGTTCATATTAGTATTGGCTTTATTCTTGTTTGTATTTTGCTATATGCTGTACTTGGCTGTTATCGGTCGTTCATTCTCTTTGTTTATTGTTTCATTAGTTATTTATATGTCTGTTGCCTGTTCTAGCTGTTTTCATTTACCGCTGTTTTCGCTTTTTTGCTTCATGCTTGCTGTCACGCCTAGTTTATATGTCTTTTTTTTTCTATCGCCTTGACTGCTGCATTACCTCCCCTGAGTGTCTTCCTTTGTAGTGAAATAAATTTACATTTTGCGCGTGTGAATGGTGTACCAGCACCAAGACCTTTGGGTTGTTCCTGGGCACCGAAAAAATAAAGATTGATTGATTATTATTATTATTATTATTATTATTATTATTATTATTATTATTATTATTATTATTATTATTATTATTATTATTATTATTATTATTATTATTATTATTATTATTATTATTATTATTATTATTATTATTATTATTATTATTATTATTATTATTATTGGCAGCAAGTCTTGGCATCTAGGTAAGTAAATGAGGAAGGAACATGCTAAGCACATCATGATTTTAACGAGAACATCTTCCACGAAAGTCGGTCTGGTTGGGTTTGAAATAGAAGTTTATAAACACTCACCCCCAACCAATAATGTCTTTTTAGGCGAACGTTTTGAGACCAACTCGGTCCTTTCTTCAGGGGTGACTGAGAGGCGAACGAGCACCAGCAGGGAGCAGGCTTCGCTTTCCCTTTCCTATCACGTGACCAAGGACCTCGGCCTATGTTAACGGCCTCAACGTTGGGCTGAAAACAAATTATTGGTTAGTGTCACTATTCCTCAGCTGTAATGCTAGGCACCTGATTACGAGGAAGCCCTCATCACAAAATTTTCGATGCAGGGAACGCGAATGAACAACGGCTCTTAAATAGCTTCTTGAGATTTTTCACTGCACGTGGGACCGCAGGTTTCGTGAAACCAGCTGACGGCAAATAATATCGCCACAGGATTTTAACGGGCAGTACTGGAATGCTCGGAAGAAGATTGTTGATGCCTGAATTGGAAATTTCATGCAAATCAATTTTGGAAGCAGTGACAGCATAATAAGCTCTTTCTTATTACGGAAACTTACAAGGTCGTTCTTTGTGAGGACTAACAAAGCGGCCGATGAAACAGCCTGCGAGATAAAAAAAATATGCTAATAACTGTGCCTTCCCTCACTGGATAAGAGCGTCTTCGATTAATCCGAGCGTGCAGTACATTTGCATTATCCGAATTTGCTTCTCAAAAGGTTTAATTAAAAATGTGATACTGCTATTCTTATTGCGTTTCAATACCCAGCATAATTTCATGCATTTTGCGGAGATCGGCTTTCTAAGTGGCGCTTGACACGCCATGTGCACACATGGGGGCAAAGCGCATCAAGATATTAGTGTTTTTTATCCTTCTGTTAGTATTTTTTTTCGTTTGCTTCCAGGAAACCCGCAAATCATACTGAAATTTTCGAGCTCACTTAACAGGAACACGGCAGCTTCTTGTGCGCTATTGAAAACTTCCTTGTCTTCGGTGGAAAGTAACTTCGTTCTTTTATACAAAAGCCGCAGAAGGCGGGGATTTGGGGCTGCATAACACTGGCACTAAAAAAAGTAAAAAGGTAATAAGAGGCCTTTGTTTTCTTCAGACTGTGGCTGAATAATTAACATTAACAACTGTAATGTCAGGCTTGCTGAATAAAATTGAAGAGACTTGTAAAAAACTAATATAGGTTTCTTTTAATTCCTCTGCGTAGAATTTTTTAGACTTTAACGACAATTTTACATAACTATTGAAGCAAAAATTAAATAATAGCATACTTATGGAAGCGCTCCAATCTAGCAGTTTTCCATGTTTGTTAACTTGACATAAGTTGTTTTGAAGCGCCAACACGAGGCCGGGAAAGTGTCGCTTACTTCGAGATTTCGAATTTCCTGCTGCAAAACATGAAGCATCCCACCGGCGGCATGTGGTTGTTTTGAAGCGAAAAGCTTCACTACGCGGGTCAGAGTCGAGCTTTGCGTGAGCCAAACTGGTGAGTTATGCGCATGCGCGAAAACTAGTGACGTCACGCGCCGCGCAGGTGGTCGCTCCCCGCCGCTGCCGCAGACACCGCCGACTCCGTCGCCTGATCTTTCGGCGGAGCCGCACGCTACTGCCCATGTGCGTCATGTGCATGCGCAAGGAGGCTATATAATATGCTTGTGAGAGAATAGGCGTGCGCACTCGACATGGAAGGGAAGGAGAGTGCGGCTGCTGCTAGACTACGCAGAAGAGCTGAGAAACTAAATTCGTCCGATCCAGAAGTACTCGCTTCGGAGTTGGCTGCACAACAGCGAAAAAATGATAAAGCCAAAGCTAAACGTGCAGCGGAAACGCCTGAACCATGTCTACGCCTATAGATAAACAATGAATACAATACCAGCTAAGCTACGTAGCATAACCATGACGTCAAACCAAGCATAACTGAAGCTTTTCGCTTGTATATCCCGGCTTAACCAGAGCTAAGCCAATCCCTAATTTTTTCTTCTGTTTTGTAATATGTTATCGGTAAGCGATAAAATAAATACGCTGTTAATCTCTTATTGATCAACACCAGAAATTTAAACAAGAAACATTCCCTTTTGCTCGTTGGTTTTTGGTGGCTGTTGGCTCCTTCCATATGTAGGTCATAACCAGCCGTAATTTCCCTTCCCTTTGTCTGTTCATGAAGCTTTAAGAAGCAGTTTGTGAGATGCACTCAGCTGGCGTTATTTTTCGTAGATGGGTTATAGATGTATCTAAGTAAGGAAGTAGAGCAAACCCATCAATTAAGGAGCTGGTAAACGCTGTAACGATGACGCTTGCCTGTTACTATGAAAGAGCTCCCCTCGGTGAACTGAGCTCATATTTAGTTGATACTTACTAGCTAAATAAGATTAGCGATGAATTAGCAGATTTCAAATCCCATATGTGCGTATTCTAGGTCACTGTACGGTTTTTAAATTCGTGATCAGAAACTTTAAGACCTAAATAATATCCGTTAATACATTTCTTAAGAAACCAATGTAAAAATTTGTTGAACTACTCTAATCTGGGCCAAACAACATTATCTCATGTGATCTTCAGATAGTTATCAATGAAAATAACTGAGAATTTTTTATTGTGACATGATCAATTTGTCTGTTATTGTAAATTGCATCCGAAAAGAAAACTCAGTTTTTCAGACTAGGACAGAGTAAAAACACTTTTACTATGTTTAATGTAATTGCGTTCCCCATGCAATATTTAAGTGTATTTTTCGAATCTATGTTTACCTATTGAATTAAGGCGCTTTAATCGCGAAGTGCTAACATTGGAGTAGTATCGTTTATATGTGGCACAGCTTGGGCGTAAGTTAACAGCGATTCCAAATCCCTGATATAAAGAAAAAAAGCCGAAGGTCTCAAAACTCAACATTAATTGCCTAAGCACTGGAATGTGAATTCACGGACTGAACAACATAATGTCAGTGCTTTAAACATTGATATATTCGAGAAAACTTATTATGTTTTCACATTTTCTCACAGATACAAAGAGATGATGAAATAGGTCGCAATGTTATATTTTTAAAAATATAAAACATACTTGCCTTCTCTGAGATAAATAAAATCCTGCCAGTTTTTCATTACGCTGGTATACCTTGCAAGCATGACAAATTACAATATCCAAAAAAATTACACTATGGTCAACCACCTAACAAGCATAAACGTCACTGATGAACCATATAAACTGTAACTCTTGTCCAACTTACGGGAAAACCATGTAAGCGACACATTTACGAATTCTTCCGTACTGATTCTCGTACTGCGACTGAGCGAGCTGGGTTCACATTTTATGCGCTGTAACTTGATTGGTGACGCGATATTTATTCTTTTTACTGCATCACAAAGGAATAGCGCAGTAACGTGGGCTTCTTTTATATTAAAGAGATGGAGCGGATCGACATGGGCAGTAAGGAAACAGATTAACGTAATGCTTTCGTTTTCGTTTCGGGGGCTAATAACCTCATACACGACCTAATAATGGCGTAATTGATAGACAGCATAACATTTTCTTTATTTCGACTGAACAGGAAATTGCACATCAGCGTTATAATTTCGTAGACTGTAATTTTTATAGTTATTACCTTATTATATATATGTTATTACGCCACAATAAGCTCGCGAGTACCACCCTGAGAAGACTTGGTGCGACGAGTCATGCGCGTCAAGCCTTGTCCTGTGCATCTCGTCCACTCCGATCTTCTCCCCAGTTCAAGCTACTGCAAACAAGATGTCATATTCGTTGCTCTGTCTATCTTCTCCTTCTCGCATAATATCTCCGGTTTTATCGGAAAGCGCATTTTGACCCGAATTCCCAGCATTGACATATAAACTTTCTGCGGATTGCAAGCCCCCTGTGGTTGCGCCTCTAGCTTGTGTCTCATTATTTTTCTCTCGACCTCGACCGTATCTGCAGCTGCAAACGGGGCCATTAAAGGCGCTTCTCCCTTTATGTCTCTGTCAGCACATAAAGCGTATTCTACTATCTTTACAGGGCTCAATAGGAAACAGCAGAAGGGAGCGCATGCTTATAAGCTTCTTGACTTCACCAGAGCTCGCACAAACAAGTACAAACGACAAAAAAGGCGTCTCAACAGCATGGTTGCGGTCTCTTTCAGTCTCTCCGTACTCGTTTTTTTTTGCGCTGTATGGAGAAGTGAAGCGTGCCAAACCAACTGGAGCAGTAGTTCTTCTCGAGCAAATAAATCAACTGGCCCGCCAATGTAGCACGACAAAGTAGCGAGACAAAAATTTTCCTTCGCGAAAACATTACAATGTGCGCCCATTCTTCCATTCTTTGTGCACTAAATTGGGGGGGACGCAAGGGCCTATTCGATGCTTGAGTCTGTTTGCGGAAAGTGCCGCTCAGGTGTCCAAAGATATATGAGACAGATACTGTGCCATTTCCTTTCCCCAAAAACCAATTATTATTATTAAAACAGCAATACGCCGATATAGACGAAGCGCGTTTTACGTGCTTCCAGTGCATTACACGCAGGATGAACACAGGAACAAGGAATGGAAGAAAGGAAAATCGAATCGTTTCCGAGTTCTGATGTTCACGAAAACAAGTGTGTTTGCCAGAGTTTCCGGCCAGCACGCCACAGATTTCTTTCGCTGGAAGGTTTATCGCGTGATTTCCACAGTTCCCACGGGTATTGAAGCACCGGTTACCTTCAGATCAGTTTATTACACATCTTTGTGAATATTTCTCGGTTTTCTTTTGCATTCGCATTCTCTTCTGTGTGAACTCGGAAGCATTTCGCATTCTTCAGCAGCTTTCTTTTCCAATCGTCTCGCTCTCTCTTCTTTATGGCTACTTTCTACTGTTCCTTAAAAAGTGCCACTGGCGGACGCTTCAGTTATTTAGAACTGCGGTATCGCACTTTTATATTCGAACAAATTTTTTCTCCCTAGAAAGGCACTTCTAGTTCGATGCTTCAGAAAGCTGCGGAGATTTTCGCTGCTTACAAATCGATAGAGCACGAATGCATTTTCATTTGCAACTTATGCGCAGTAAGCTGCCCGTGTGATACCCGCCAATAAGAACAGAGCTGCCACAGCCAAGTGGCGAGATGACTGTGCCCAGAAGGGCAAATTTCAAATGATCTCTGTATTCAAAATGATATCATGAGCGCATTCTGCGCAAGTGACACATGAAGCCAAAATCTGCTTGTCATTCATCGACCGTGTATGCTGAAGTCACTTCTCTCAAGAAGGCATGATGATTACTAATGGCGTGTGGATATATAGATTTAAGCCTGCGATCCCGAAATTTAAGCACAAAATAACGACGCAAGGCTGCGTCACTCACTGCTGAAGTGATAAGTTTCAGTGCAAATTCAGGGGCTTGTTTGTCATATCATACTCTTGATATTACGTAGTAGTAAAATAATACTGCGCCTTCACTCACACAATTGAAGCAGGGATAATTTACTACGTCATTCTCTTCGTCCATTGTTTCTAATATCTGGTGCTGAAAACAGAAGTTACGCCAAAATAATAATGCTACCGAAGCGATGAATATATAACTTCAGTGTGTCCCGTATAACCCACTGCTTAACTGTTAAACCGCCTTGCGCTAGGTTGCTCCAAAGAAGATGCGAGCGCTTCCTTTCCGTACACAGCGCTGTTTTTCACAAACACAACGTCAAGAGCGGAATAATGTTATTAGCCAATTTTACAAATATTTTAAAGAAGTCGATCAGTCAATAGAATTGCTCCGTACGACATGTATTAAGACGCAGAGGCCGGCGCTTGAACGCAAAGACGCCACCGTGAACATATCAAAAGTGAAAAACAGTAAAAGAATAACTGATTTCCTTGGCAACCTGAGCAATACTGCAGGCACTCAGAAAATAGTCGTGATGTCTGCGCCTTGTACTTAAGTTTCATTCTTCTTGTTGTTTTCATTCCACTTTGTTCTGGCTTATATATTTTGCTGAAACCTCTTACAAGCATTCTGAAGATACCTTAACATCTGACTGCTCCCTATTCTGCCCATAAAAAATACGCAGGCTATATACACTAAACCACATTTGCAGCAATATTCAGACACCCATCATCATCATCATCATCATCATCATCATCAGCCTTACTACACCCACTGCAGGACAAAGGCCTCTCCCATGTCTCTCCAATTAGCCCTATCCTTTGCCAGCTGCATCCACCCTTTGCCTGCAAACTTCTTAATCTCATCCGCCCACCTAACCTTCTGCCGCCCCATGCTTCGCTTACTTTCTCTTGGAATCCATCCGTTACCCTTAAGGAACAGCGGTTATCTTGCCTTCGCATTACATGCCCTGCCCAAGCCCATTTCTTTCTCTTGATTTCGACTAGGATGTCATTAACCCGTGTTTGTTCCCTCACCCACTCTGCCCGCTTCCGGTCTCTTAACGTTACACCTATCATTTTTCTTTCCATAGCTCGCTGCGTTGTCCTTAACTTAAGCTGAACTCTTTTCGTTAGACTCCAAGTTTCTGCCCCGTAGGTGAGTACCGGTAAGATAAAGCTGTTGTACACGTTTCTCTTGGGGGAAATTTTTAAACTGCCCCTCATGATCTGCGAGAACTTTCCATATGCGCTCCACCCCATTCTTATCCTTCTAGTTATCTCCCTCTCATGATCCGGATCAGCTGTCACTACCTGCCCTAAGTAGACGTATTCCGTCACAATTTCTAGGCTCTCGCTGCCAATTGTGAACTGTTGTTCTCTTGCTAGGCTGTTGAACATTACCTTGGTTTTCTGCATGTTAATTTTTAGACCCATCGATCTGCTCTGCCTGTCTAACTCATTGATCATGATTTGCAGTTTACCTCCTGAGTGACTCAGCAAGGCAATGTCATCAGCAAATCACAGATTATTTAGGTATTCTCCATTTATTCTTATTCCCAACTGTTCCCAATTCAGGCCTCGAAATACCTCCTGTAAACATGCGTGAACTGCATTGGCGAGATCGTGTCTCCTTGCCTGACGCCCTTCCTTATTGGAATTTTATTGCTGACTTTATGGAGGACTATAGTAGCTGTGCAGTTGCTATATATATCTTCCAGTATTTTGACATAAGACACTTCTACCCCCTGATTACGCAATGCCTGTATGACTGCTGAGGTTTCCACTGAGTCGAATGCTTTCTCGTAATCAATGAAAGCTATATGTAGAGGTTGGTTATAATCTGCGCATTTCTCTATCACCTGATTGATAGTGCGAATATGATCTATTGAGGAATATCCTTTACGAAAGCCTGCCTGATCATTTGGTTGTTTAAAGTCTAACGTTGCCATGACTCTATTAGCGATTACTTTAGTAAATACTTTGTAGGCAACGAATAGCAAGCTGATCGGCCTGTAATTTTTTCAAGTCCTTGGCGTCTCCCTTCTTATGAATTAAGATAATATTTACATTCTTCCAAGTTTCTGGTACAGTCGAGGTCATAAGGCATTGCGTATACAGGGTGGCTAGTTTTACTAGCACGGTGTCCCCTCCATCCTTCAACAGATCTGCTGTTACCTGATCCTCCCCAGCTGCTTTTCCCCTTTTCATTGCTTCTAAGGCTTTCTTTACTTCATCTTTCGTTACTGGCGGGATGACGCATTTCTGTGCACTGCTGTCTTTCTCATTAACGCCCTGATTACATTGGCTACTGTACAGGTCTGTGTAGAACTCTTCGGCTACGTTAACTATCTTATCCATATTGCTAATGACATTGCCCTGCTTGTCTCTTAGTGCATACATCTGGTTTTTACCTATGCCTAGTTTCCTCTTCACTGTTTTTAGGCTTCCTCCGTTCTTTATAGCATGCTCGATTCTCTCCATATTAAACTTCCTTATGTCGGCTACCTTGCGCTTATTTATTAACTTTGATAGCTAAGTTAGTTCTATTCTATCGGTAGGGTTAGATGCCCTCATGTTTTGGCGCTTCTTAATCGGATCTTTCGTCACCTGAGATAGCTTCCCGGTATCTTTTCGAGCTGTCCTACAGCCTACTTCTACTGCGCACTCCGTAATTATTGATGTCAGATTGTGGTGCATCGAATGAACATCAAGATCATCTTCCTCAGTTAAAGCCGAATATCTGTTTTGCAGCGCTATCCTAAACTCCTGTGCTTTCCCTCTTACGGCTAACTCGTTAATGGTCTTCTTCTTCACTAGCTTCTTCCGTTCCCTCTTCAAGTCTAAGCTAAGTCTAGACCTTCCCATTCTGTGGTCGCTACAACGCACCTTTCCGAGGACGACCACATCCTGAATGATGCCAGGTTTAGCGCATAGTATGAAGTCGATTTAATTTTAATCTCACCATTGGGGCTCTTCCAGTTCCACTTCATGTTTTCTCGTTTGCGGAAGAAGGTATTCATGATCCATAAATTATTTCTATCCGCGAATTCGACTAATAACTCTCCCCTGCTATTTCTAGAGCCTATCCCATAGTCACCTACCGCGTGGTCGTCAGCCTGCTTCGTGCCCACCTTCGCATTGAAGTCGCCCATCAGTACAGTGTACTGCGATTTTACTTTATTCATTGCCGATTCTACGTCCTCATAGAAACTTTCAACGATCTGGTCATCATGGCTGGATGTGGGTGCGTAGGCCTGCACCACTAGCAGCTTGTACCTCCTATTCAGCCTAATTACTATAGCTATCAGACACCCATAACCAAACTTAATTGCCTAGGTGCGTAATAGATAGACACGAATTTCCCAAATGTCATCCAAATGACATTGAAATTTCCTAAATGTCATTCAACTTCTAGTGTGTGTAATTAGCGATGTTTATGTTGCTGTGTTTGGGGCATTCACTCGAAATGTTACTGAACTGCGAGTTCTTCCCAACAAGCACATAGTTAGAGAGGATCGATAGCCAGCACCGTTTTGGCTCCATATCACAAATTGCAGGGCCAAAGGCCTCATGAATGCCACTCAAACCTTGTGCCGTAACTTTTTAGTTTAATTACGTCCGACGCTTGGCATTTATGCTTGTTGCATCATAGAGCAACCTCTTTCAATTCTATTTTTTATTTCGAAATTCCAGTGCGGGTGCGTCGTACAATGCATATAACTATTTTCATTCTGTCGAAAAATCGTCAACAGTTTCCAGCCCCTTCATGTGTTACGACACTAAAGACGATCACACGTCTTCATATAACCCACCACACCGCAGTGTCTACGCCCCTTACCTGCACTCGTTAAACGGGTTTCTCTGGATGACATACTTGATGGTAATCTGTCTTACAGGTGCTCTTTTGACGTCTGCCTATCTCATTCCTACTCCACCCCCACAAAAAAAAAAAATCACCAGTGGACTTGGGCTTCGATGCGCGCTAAAAGAAAAGGAAAAACTTGGGGAGGAAAAGGAAGGGGGACCGGGGGGCAAACTTATTCAGGGACACCCGCCACTGCAGCAGAGTTCAGTCAACAGTTTTCCTTTAAAACGCAAACAGCCGCTAACCCGTTCACTTCTTGCCTCTTCCTGCATGCTATGCGATGCTTCTTTGATAGTTATTTGAGTATAATATTTCACTGAGGGCAACGAATGCTCCCTTTCTGTGCAACAACAACCGCGCGTGCACACACGCGTGCACACACACATGCACACATGCGCTCTATATGGTGTCGTACGTTTTCATTCTGTGTGTGCCTTCTTTAAGGTTAAAAGGTCACCGGGCGGTTACGAGTTTGCGATGTGAATGACATTTTTGAGTTGGTGTCGCTTACTTTATGTTAGCGATCACTGAAATGCGCTGTTATCTTTTGCGTAGCTTAATTAGATCGCTGTTTTGAATGACGTGGTCGACACAAGTCCTTTTCTGGATGCAGCGACTGCTTTGGAATCCGTTACAATATAACATTAGCGTCTGTTGAAGGTCTTTGATGAAATAGCCATTGGTTGCCTCATTACTAAAAACACACACACTAGAAGCATGAGGCAGGACATGTATTCAGGCAGCAAATCTTGACAGAGTAATACAACATCTGAAATGGCGGCGTTTAGCTTAAGTGGAGGCGTCGCATTAGGTCACTGTAGAGCGCCCTAGTGGTTAGATCATCCACCTCCTAAAAAAGAAGCACTTGGGAGGTACGGGAGGGGCTGGGCTCTTAAGGGGGAGGCGCATTTCTACCGGTCGGTGCCCGGCGTTGGGCTTGCCGACGACATGCCACTGGCTCAAAATTGAGAGGCTAAGAGCAGGCAGCGCTGTAAAACATTCCACCACACCGCTTAGCAATGCCAGAAGAGAAGAACTAACCCTTCTGAAACCTTTATTAACAAAAACTAGCTAAAGCATTGCACACCTCAACTAGAGGTCGCGAATCGATCCGTGCTGTGGAAGACGCATTTTTTTTAAGATGGCATGCAAATGCGCCCGTTCCCGGAAGCTAATAGTGAATGAAGGAGTGGGTTCATTTTTCATTAAGTTTTGTTTCCAAATAAGGTAAAAAAATTGGCAGAATTTGACTTCACACATTGCAAAATAATGTACACACTATCGACTAAGGGTCGCTCTCGATTATGGGCGGTTTCTTCCAAATTTGGAGCCGATAATTTTAGTTGGGGGGATCCGCAAAGACCTATTGCGCTTCATCATCATCAGCCTGACTACGACTGCTGCAGGGTTCCAGCAGCGGGGACAGCAATAGCGAGGAAAAACCGTGAAGGTATCTGCAACTAGCCACTAGATATACAATAAATAAGTTTCCCCAGAAACCATTTGAAAACCTGAGCTGAGAAATATTGTTTTCGTAAGGTCCTGACATAGGCAAAATACCGATAACAAAAGTGTGGCCCTTAGACAAGTCTACTGGCGATTTTCACGACTTATAAAGGGCGCCTCAATTCATCATATCTACCGGCATTACTCAAAGACGCCTTCTTAAACCCGCCTATGCAGAATCACGCTTGTTTTAAAATCATAACTAACTCGCATGTATTTTTCGATGGTGGTCACCTCGTGTGAGCCAGTATTATTTTTCTCAAGGGTGTAAGGGACAGAACGATCGACACGGAAAACACCCCTGCTTGGTGTTTCAAAATGGCCAGCGTGAAAGCGCCGTGGTGGTGCATGGTCGATGCGCGCTTTTCTTTAAAAAGACTCTTGCGAAGCGTGCGAGTGGCAAAACTAGGATACAATTTTTGCATTTAGCGCTCTTGGTAAGCAAGCCGTGATATGGAAACTAACTAGTCACTGTCGCGTGCATTTTAACTGCTAAAGCGCCCTATCTTAGCTTTAGCTCGTGCTCGTTAATATTCTTGATCACGCGCTACTTTTTTTTCAATACATGCATATGTTTCTAACATACGTAAAGTCAGAAGTCGAGCAGAACTACGTCCCCGTCCTTCGCGCACCATTTGATGGAAGAAATTAATCGTGCTTCGTGCTGTTAGTTCGTAAACATTAGATGAAACGCGCATGATGACGCTAAAACAGAAGGCTTGGTACATTAACGAAAAGAACAAAAACGTTGTCAAAATTAAATAGAATTCGAATTGAATCATTAAGTCACTCCCCTCTCCAGAGATAACAAAGTACCAGTGTCACCATGCGCGGATATTTTTATAAAGCTTGCCATTACCGAGGAATTCGTGTTTTCCATATCCCCGTTAGTGAAGTGTACACTCAACGATGTTTGTTTAGAACCAGCGCCTTAAGTTTACACGGGTACTTATAGTTGAGGCAAACCATATTTTCAGAGACACAGGTTCAGTTCCTGATAAGAACTGCGCTGTCATGTTCCTGCAGGTGTTCCACTACAGCTTGTAAAATTCCTGTTACTATGTATTTCTTACCGGTACTCACCTACGGGGCAGAAACGTGGAGGCTAACGAAAAGAGTTCAGCTTAGGTTAAGGACAACGCAGCGAGCCATGGAAAGAAAAATGATAGGTGTAACGTTAAGAGATCGGAAGCGGGCAGAGTGGGTGAGGGAACAAACACGGGTTAATGACATCCTAGTCGAAATCAAGAGAAAGAAATGGGCTTGGGCAGGGCATGTAATGCGAAGACAAGATAACCGCTGGTCCTTAAGGGTAACGGAGTGGGTTCCAAGAGAAAGTAAGCGTAGCAGGGGGCGGCAGAAGGTTAGGTGGGCGGATGAGATTAAGAAGTTTGCAGGCAAAGGGTGGATGCAGCTGGCAAAGGATAGGGTTAATTGGTGAGACATGGGAAAGGCCTTTGCCCTGCAGTGGGTGTAGTAAGGCTGATGATGATGTATTTCTGTTGCTGGAATCAAAAAATTCCCGCATGGCACCGCCTCTTCTACATTTGCAGTAACAACGCTGCTGGGATATATAAATTTTTGGAGCAAAACTCTCAAAATAACGTTTTATTGTGCCGCCGGACAGCTCATGAATGGAACAAAAACTTGGTCAAGAACGCGTGCGATCATACTTTGACTAGATCTCAGCGCCGTCGCATCGTGGTATTGATTTCGCAAAAATCACTAATACGGTTTTTTGTTGTCCAGCATTGCGATACCTGGCTTCCTTGTGCACCCTTTTCCATGTGTTTTTCTGCGTGATATTTCTGCACATTCGGTAGAATGGAGAGCATGGTTTGATACTGAATGGGTATAAATGTCATCGTTTCTGAAATAAATGCAGTCGATAGTCCAGCGTCGTCCTGTGTTCCTGTTCTTTGTTTCCGTCTTTTGCGCTGGTTTTCTTTCTGCACATTCACTGTTGAACGCATCCGTCCAACCTTTACTAGGAAAAACTTCGCTCATTATGCATACCCTCAACTTGTTTTCATGCTAACTTTGCGCGAACTCCACGCCTCTTTAAAAGGCGTCAGGAATGGAAACAGCTGAGAAGCATCTTTAAGCGCTTTTAAACTGCGAAATTTTTGTGTGGTACTTGTGTGTTAAAGTTGTGTGCTCAAGCGGACTGAAGTAAAACTTTTCGCACTAATTTAGACAGCCCTCGGATGCTTTCGAAATTAAGAAGGGAAGTTGTGTGGCAAGCCAGGGTCGGGCTGGCTCCTTCGGAAAACTTGAGCTCTTTTTCTGGTGGATTTGCGTGATTAAATAAAAATTGGGGCGCATTTCCGCGCTGGATTTTCGCAGCTGGCTGGTTAATACGCGGTCGCCTGGCCACGAGGAGAATAATTTGAGCCTAAATAATCGCGCTGCCATGCATTCCCCTGAGTCTCGCCTGTTCAGTTCCGGAACGAGGCTTTTAACGAAAAACCCCTCCGAGTAAAACCTGAGGGCTTGTCTTTTTCACTGCAACCAAAATTCTGAGGCCTTTTTGACATGGTTAGTGCTGAAATAAAAATGAATGCTGGTCTTCCAAGGGGAGCAAATAAAACATAAAACATATCTTTGCGGCGGTCTACACCGGTACATCTAAGAGAAATGAATATTTTCACATGTTATTTGCGGCATCTATGCGAATAATGCATTCGAGGATTGGTTAAGAAATTTCCGCTTCCCTTATGGAAGCAACAATTATATAGGCAAGTAATTTATTGTAGCAGGTCAAGCGTGTGTTGAAGGCGTAGACAAATGTAGTGGCATTGTAATACGTAATATTAATGCGTAATTCAGAGCACATTTATAAATACGAATGCCGTCCTTTTCATTCGATTTCTTTTGTTGTTTTTTTCCCAAATCTGAAAGGCCACATTTGAGCACTATTTATCAAATGCGAATGTCGGGTACATATCGAGTCTTTCTTGGCACCGCTGCACAATTCGGTTTTTACGGTTGCTCCTATTGATTAAAAAAAATGAAAGAATAAACACTCGTAAAGGTTGCGGTATACAGGATAACATGTATTCAAAGTCCGGGTGTAAATGATACACTACTTTACTCCAACAAAATATTTCCTAAACAAGGGTTTCCTTATCATAATTTATTTACTTTCATTATCACGTGCATTCTCGTGTGCGTTCTGTGTATTTTAACGCCGGCTTCTTGTTCGCCCATATATAGAACACCGGTCTTCGTTGAAATGAACTCATTGTAGCACCTTCCATTTGAATTCCATAGCCACATTACAGCTGAGCTGCATTAGTTTGGAATAGAGCCTGACCCAGTGATTCTGTTTATCTGGTAACAGTTGTCTCTTCTCAGAAACACAGGCTTAATGCAGTAAATTTCCGTTCTTGGTCTGAACATAAGGCACATAGATCGAATACATCGGGAAAAAGGAGATTTACATTCACCTACGGCCATCGGAACATGCCTTCGTTAGATTTTATTTATTCAATATTCCCCTAAATGCTTTTAAATCGAAGTTATTACATTGAAGGGAGCATAGGTACACAAGGTAGGCACAAAGGTGCAATACATCTAGACAGATGTTTTGGTTAGAAGGTCCTGAAACCAAAGGTTACTTTCAATTGCGGTGTGTGATGGCAGATTATTCTAGTCAACTATAGAACGAGGTATGAGTTAATTCGCAAAACAGCTTTGACGTGAAATGCGTTTAACTTTGAACGGGTGATCGCGGCGTGGAAAAAAAATGTTTCTGGTGAATAGAAGAAATCGTCAGGGACCAAAACACGATGATAAAGTTTATGGAAGAGTTCCTGGCGTGCTAGCTTCTGACAATGGGATAAGTTATCAAGTTCAGCGTGCGCCTTTAGTGCGGTGACGCTGGTATGACGAGAATAATTCGAAAAGATGAGTCCGACGGCAATATCATGCAAAGCTTCTAACTCATGAATAATGTATGCTTCATCCGGGTCCCAGATGGCTGATGCGTACTCGAATTTAAACCGTATTATAGTAATGCATGCTAGTTTTTGGAGGTGACAGGGGGCTTTAAATGCGAATGAGAACAAACTGCGCGAACAAGCAGAGACGTAAGGCACACTGCGTTTTGTCTGTCCATTCGCGTGCCTTACGTGCCGTATTGTTCGCGCAGTTAGTGGTCATTCGCTTCATTATGAACCAACTAGCCCGCCAGAACATCCTTCTTCAGGCTTTAAAAGACCAAAAGAGTGGTTCGGAGGTGCCATAATTTGGTTAATGTGGTAATTTCAGGTTAAATTAGACTGAATATGAAGTCCCAGATATTTGTGGACAGTAAATGTTCAAATCGGCTATTAAGGAGCGTGCAACATGTCGGGATGCCGTATGGCTTAAGAGTAAAAGAGACTAGCTTCGTTTTAGAGGCATTAAGAGTCATTAGCCAGTTTGAACAGCAGCTTTTAATGGAATCAAGATCAGCATGTAAAGTTTGAAGGTCAGTGTCATTAGTTATGCTAGTGTATATAACAGAATAATCTGCGAATAATGTGATCATGGATGATACGCAAGCGGGTAAGTCATCGATGAAGATTAGGAAAAGCAGAAGTTTCGGAACCCTTCCCGGCGGAACGCCGGAAGAAACAGGTCAGCATGAAGAAACACGATTACTGACAGAAGTGAACTGGGATTGAAATATAATATAAGCCTCATCCCAAGTAATAACTGCAGGGTGAATGTTCAGGTCTGTGAGTGTGGACCCGGTCTAATGCTTTAGAAAATTTAAAAAAACAGCGCGTCGACTTTAATGCTTGAGTCCACTGATAGAAAAGAGGTCGTGAACGAATCCGGAAACTTATATGTCACATGAGTATCCCTTTCGAAATCCATGCTGATATTTGAATGTGACCCCATAATCCTCAAAATAGCTTATGTTAATGTAAAGAGCATGTTCCATTACTTTAGGTACGGATCTTGCTAAAGATATTGGACGATAGTTGAGACGATTAGAGTAGTCACCAGTTTTGAATGCGGGCATTGCCTTAGCTATGCGCCAATCGGTAGGAATTGATTCAGATAGTTAATGATTGCGGAAAAAGTGGTGACAAAACTTTATCGATGCTATACTTTATACATGCATCCCATCTACCATGAAAGCCGGAGGAGGGATAGAGCTGCAGCGTTGCAAGCCCGTTTTGCAGGCAGACAGGACGTCTTGTGTACAGATGCCGCGGAATGCGCGGATGGTATGGGGCTCGTTTCGGTAACAACTAGGGGAAACGGGGGTCCGACAGCGTGCTGCAGCACTCGACATTCGACAGCAACGGAGGCGGAAGGGTTGGGCATTGCGCTGGCTCTAACTCAACAACAGGTCAAAATTATTAGTGACTCAAAGTCAGCGATTCGAAACTCTGACGTGGGCCGCATTTCGGTCGTAGCAGCACGAGTGTTGGTTGGTGGCCCACCACTGTCACAACAGGTAGCGCTCATATGGACACCGGCGCATCAACGGTTGAGGGGAAACAAGAAAGCTCACATACTGGCCCAAGGATTAGCTACCTTCCGGGATCCTAGTGGCGTCTCATACTCAAGTCCGTCCCCCTCGCGCGATGAGGAGCCCCTACACTTCGATGACGATCTTAGTACGTATGAGGAAATCCTAAATCATTACAAATTAGGCAACCCGCCGCGGTGACTCAGTGGTTAGGGCGCTCGACTACTGATCCGGAGTTCCCGGGTTCGAACCCGACCGCGGCGGCTGCGTTTTTATGGAGGAAAAACGCTAAGGCGCCCGTGTGCTGTGCGATGTCAGCGCACGCTAAAGATCCCCAGGTGGTCGAAATTATTCCGGAGCCCTCCACTACGGCACCTCCTTCTTCCCTTCTTCTTTCACTCCCTCCCTTGTCCCTTCCCTTACGGCGCGGTTCAGGTGTCCAACGATGTATGAGACAGATACTGCGCCATTTCCTTTCCCCAAAAACCAATTATTATTATTATTACAAATTAGGCAGAGCGGTACTCCCAAAAGCGTGTAAGCAGCTCCCCAAAAGCGAAGAGGTTGTGTGGCATGAGCTACAAACCTGAGTATTTACAAACCCCTAGCTTTATAGCAAGTAGCATCCGGAGATTTTAAGCCCCAGGTGGAAGCGTTGCGAGGGCCAGACATGATCCATATGATGTGGGCGTGTCTTAGCTTTGGAGAACCTGACAGAACAAATGAGTCCTGGGAGGCACTGCTTCTCGAACAGGAAGAATAGGGACAACGTAAAGTCACCGTCTCGCTCTGGCCGTTGCTGAGATCCAGGAAATCGCGTCGACGGCTGAGGGGGAAGACATGGCTGGGACCCAGCTGTCCCTCGGATCCCCGTCAACTTTTTGACGGGTGCTAATAAATGTTATCTCTCTCTATATATATATATCTCTCTCTCTCTCTCTCTTCTCTCTCTCTCTCTCTCTCTCTCTCTCTCAGAGATGTTTTAAGCATCTTGTTGTTAAATCCCGGGTGACCAGAACTTGAAGTCAGTTTAACGTTATTCAGGTGTGATTTAATTACCTCATCATTATTAACCATTTGGTGCATAGAAATATCAAGATGTAGATCTAGCCTCGAAGTTAAAATGATGTCTTCATGAGTAAAATACACATGAGAATGCGTAAGGAAACATCTGTGCACATTCTGATGCAGTAATTGCGATATGATTCGAATTATTAACTATAATGTCATTTGAACCGCGGGCATTGATAACGCACCAGGTGGGTTATTTGTGATGATTGTTGGCAAGACATTACTGAAGAAGCACCTTCCGGTTTTTCTCAGGAACATTTGGTACTCTTCATCACTTTGTACCTGTCGAACGAATGGGAGGTCATATTCACTTTGGCCTGTCTGCGCAAGAGTTTTTTTCCTAATGTTGGCTCTACGAAGTCTGTAATCAAACCAGGCCGTAATTTTGTTGCTCTTTACCGATATAAAGGGAATGAACTGATTGATGAGTTTTGTAAGTGTAGTTTTCAACAAGATCCAGTTTTTCTCAACAACACAAGAGCACTAATAGGTAAGGTACTGCACAAAGAAGGGTGTTAATTCAGAGTTAATTTTGGCAGTTAGCCCTGTTATAACATGTTACCTTTTTAGTTCAAGTTTTTCTTTCCCTGGAAAAATTATTTAGGTGCCAGTGATAATGTGATGATTAGAAAGTCCATTATGATGAATGACGTCTGAAAAAATATTTGGATCACTGATTAAAATTGTGTCAAAAATATTAGAGGAAAGACCCGATGACCGAGTAGGTCAGAAATAACTTGGCATAACTAAAAGTCGAGACATGTCTGTATAAAGGCATCAGCCTCTTTGTCACTTGAATGTGCAGACAGCATGTCCCAATTAATGTGAGAAAAATTCAAGTCACCGAGAATGAGCAAACAGTTTCCAAAAAACGCGCAGGAACATCACCTAATCTGCGATGAAATTCATCACTAAAACCTTCAGACTTGTCAGCAGGTCTGCAAAATAGTCCAATTACAAGGCTTGTAGTACTGCATTTCAAAGAAACAAACACACATTCAATCAAAGAAGTGACTATTACTCGTATGGCTACAAATTCATTCTTTATTACCGCGAGGACACCACCTTCCTTCTGGAAGTTCCTATCGCAACGAAAAAAAATGGAAGCAAGACTCACTGAACAAAACACTACTTTCTGAAACCACATCATGTATCCGTGTCTCAGTTAAAGCTACAAATGAGGCAGAACTGGGATCAATGAAGGAAGAAAGCGCAACGGCTTTAGGAATGATGCTTCTGATTTTAATGTAAAGAAAAGGGGTTAATTTACCAGCATACCGGGCACGAGGTACGAAGAAGATGAAAGAGCGTTAGTCGAACGACTGCTTAAAGAAATTAATTCGCTGCTGGGACGGGAGACACAAACTGCACTGCTGGTGGTGTTGAAATGCCACAAATAAACATCTTTATTGCTGTGTAGTTTGTCAAATACAAGCTTGTTTTTGTCCCCCTCTTTCTCTTTCGCTTTTGAAAACTGTAGAAAGTACCAGAGCTCCTAGTGCATACAAGATGACTGGTAGTGCATCCAACTCAACTACATACCTCTAGCCATTTGCAACCCAAATGTAAATGGTCTGAAAGATTGATTTTTGAGCACAAACTTTCTCTATTCAATATATATGTAAAACTTTCTCTGTGGACTAAATTTGCAACTCTTGCATTCTGCGCAGAAACGCGAGACGTAAATATAAATTTGTTTTACTTTTAATATTGAATTATAGAAGCGTCATGGCGGAATGTACAGTGGTGTCGGTTTGAGCAAGAGTTCATCCACACACCGCACTAAAGCGTGTGCTCAGTGGACAGCACGAGCGTGACGCTAACCCGAGACGTTATAATGTATGCTGTTCAGTCTGACCAAAAACGTAAGCATCGCCTCTAGAGGCTGTTTTTAGCGGTCACTGCACTTTCTCGCATGGCATTTCTGTCTTGAGGCCTCTGCACTGTCTTTGGCGTGGGTTCCATTACATAGAAGTTGCGTTCTGGATTATTTTGCACAAAAATAACCGCATCAAGCTTGATTAAAGTGAACGAGGAGGAAATTGCTACCTACAGTCGCCCCACCCTCTTTAATAAAGCGCAAAATTGAGAGATTATAAAAAAAATAATCTACCTGCTCCCAACACCTATACCAAGTATACTTCTTAACACACCTAAACACACTGATTGCACGTACTCCTGAACGTTGACACCACAGCCCAGTTTCGCTAGATGACAACTTCTGTCGTAGCCTTGACATGACGCCAATGAAATCACTCCATGAATGCGCGAATAGCCGTACGCGCCCGGCAGATCCAGATAGATCTGAAACATGTTTGCGCCAGAAACTTCCGCACGTTTATCAGCGCCTCAATCGTGGTGAACGCTGCAGAGATTATTCGAAAGGAGAATAAAAGAAGTGTAGACAAGAAAATCGCCTCAATAACTTGCAAATGCAGCCAGTCATCAATCTCAGATGCGGCACGTTTTTTTCCGCGCTTGCGCTCTGCATACTATTGAAGGAAGGCGCTCACACATTACTAAGGCTTTCGGCTCGGGCACCCTTCCTGTTGCTACATTTGTAAGAATGAGTTATTGCTTGCCAGCGCCTTCAATGCTTAGCAAGAAGGTCATCCATCTTAGCTTCATTTATCGACGCCGCCGCCGTCGATAACAGTGAACAAAGCAGCCGTGAAGGTTGCAAGTGCAGTTGTACGGAAGATCAGAGCCCTGCATTTGGTGCTTTCGTAATCGTCCATGGTAATGATCATAGATAAAATCACGGCTGAACAGAGAAAGAAACAGACTGAATGTGGACGAAGAGAACGCGCATTGCAGAACCTTAGTAAAAGAGTTCTGTGGAAATAAGCGCTGCATACTTCATTCCCCTCAGGAAAACGAAAGCACTCAGAAAGGTGCTCATTGTAATTGGTGCGCTGGCTGCATAACAAAGCCTTTGTGTTACCCGCTTGAAGTTGTTTAGATAAATACTTTTTTTGTGTCACATTGTTCCTTTAGAGTACTGCATAAATCATGCCCTTTTGTGAAAGGTGCATGGTTTGCAGCTAATCAACATAAATTGTGTCTTTACCACAAAAGAACTTGGAACTGAAGCTTGCCATTTCAAAACAAGCAGCCTTCCAGAAGGTGCAATCCCAGTGCCGTCCAGCAAGAAAACTTTAAAGCGCACTGCAATATCTAAGCGATTCATAAAGCGTAAAAAATTTTAATCGTAACGAAAGCATTCAGTTAGCTGTGCTTTCTTCGTCGGCGTTTGCTTCCCGCTCACTTCTCAACACATTAAATGTGTAGCGGAGACAGCGAATCACCATAGTGGCCAGGATGATAAAAAGATCCATCCTAGCATTACGCTTATGGAGGCAAGAGCCATCACCTGGCATGGCTCCCAAAACCTTTGCGTCGTGAATAGAAGGCCACTTCAAAGAGATACACAGAGAATATCATCAGCATCTGCAAGAATCTCTAGTTCAGCTTCCAGTTCAATTTTCCACTAATGCTAGGCGTCAGCGTCATTAGAACACGTAGTAATTGAGGCGGTGAGTCAGTTTGAAACATTGGATTGGGAGGAATGAACCCCAAAACTGCAATGAAATATATAGAAGGAGTCTGTATGTAAAACAAATAGTAAATTTATTTCTTCACAGAGCCAAAGCATTGCAGAGAACATTGAATCAACGTAATAAAACATATCGCGAACAAAATTAGGACAACAGTCCTACAATACATAATCAATAACAGCCTGTAATGCGAAGGCAAGATAACCTTTAACGTCGGACTGAAGCGTAGGAGGGTTTCCAGAGCTTTTAATTTGAAAGTAATTGCCGCAACTGTTAGCAAAATGTCTTATGGTAGAAATTAATTTGTTAGATAAGTCGTCAATGCAAAGAAGAAAGATCAAAGGCCCTAGCACTGATCCCTGTGGAACGCTGTAGAGATCACAGCGCACGGTGCGAGTTACAGCCGTTCCCAGTTACAAATTGTGTGCGGTAAGACAAGAAGCATTCTGTCCAGTTTAAACATACGGGTTGCGATTAAGCCTGCTTAGTTTTAGAAGCAGTGCTGTGTTAAGTGGCTAACTGTACCGAACGCCCTGGCGAAGCCGTTGAAA
>JARKHS020026060.1:0-38427 GCA_030143305.2 Amblyomma americanum
CAGCTGACGCGGCTCCTAGGAAAACGTGGGTTTCCGCAGAGTTTCAACGCTAAGAAGTATGCGAGCGTTGTCCTCGGGCAAGGACTGCTGGCCTGCGCTCATTTAGGTGCCGCTTCGGGCGCCTTTTCAGCTGTGGCGGCACCTCTCTAAAAATATAGCTCTCGTTGCTTCCTTTCCTTTCCCAGACGAGATGACTGTTCCCCAGAAAACTGCCTTAGTCTCAGTTCCTGCATTCAACTGTGGCTGGTAAGCGAATGTGCGAAGCTGTCGTCGATCGTTATGAGTAGCAATGCCACAAAGGCATCATGCCGGCCAAAGCTTTCACTTTCCGCTCCCATTCTGCACGTACGCCATTACGAATACCCCAGCTGGCACCGTTCCTGATGTTCGCCAGCTTCTCTGCGCAACAGTACACACGTGTGTGACGCCGCTCGTGACTCGCGGGTACGCCATCAGTTCACCTCGACTGCAAAGTCGTCTAGGCTGCGCCCTCGCTCGCACCGTCGCATCGAACTCGATGAATTCTTTGACTACCGACGTGCGAGTCTTTCGCACTGAGTAGCCCCAGTCGGTCTGCCCATAGCAGCTGCCGGACATCCGACATGATACGCAAGAGGCCGCAACATATTTCACTCCTTCGCACTGCCCCTCGACGCGTATGCACCGAAGATTGCAACGCAGAGGCTCAGCGCAAGCTCTCGGAGCGGCGTTGTTCCGTACTTGGCGCCAAAGTAGCAGACGACGGTATTTATTTCTAGATCAGTTTTTACTTTTTTTTCTCTACACGTAATCAGATTCTGTGGGTACGTAACCTGGCACCGCTTTGATGGTTACGTCACGCCTACGTCACAATTTGAACATAATGGCGAATTGTCGAGAATAGGCCCCCAGGAGCCTCAGAGGGCGCTTGTCCAACGCACGCTGGTGACCTCTTCGTCCTGCGGCGTTCCTGTCCAGGAATGTCGCTGATGTGAAGGCAGAAAAACGCCAAGGCGGCCGTGTTCTGCGCGATGTAGGTGCATGTTAAAGATCTAATAATGATAATATTAATTGGTTTTTTGGGGAAAGGAAATGGCGCAGTATCTGTCTCATATATCGTTGGACACCTGAACCGCGCCGTAAGGGAAGGGATAAAGGAGGGAGTGAAAGAAGAAAGGAAGAAGAGATGCCGTAGTGGAGGGCTCCGGAATAATTTCGACCACCTGGGGATCTTAAACGTGCACTGACATCGCACAGCACACGGGCGCTTTAGCGTTTTTCCTCCATAAAAACGCAGGCGCCGCGGTCGGGTTCGAACCCAGGAACTCCGGATCAGTAGTCGAGGCCCCTAACCACTGAGCCACTGCGGCGGGTCTTAAAGATCTCCATGTCGTCGAAATTATTCCGGAGCCCTCCACGGCGGCACTTCTCTCTTTTTTTCTTCTTTCACTCTCTCCTTTATTCCTTCCCTTACGGCGCGGTTCAGGTGTCTCAAGATATATGAGACAGATACTGCGCCATTTCCTTTCCCTAAAAACCAATTATTGTTACTATTAATGTAAAGCGCTTGTTACTATTAATGTTATTATTATCACTATTATTGTTACTAATAATGTGAAGCGCTTTTAGCAGCAGCGAATATCCGAATCCCGTAGAGTATCTGGTACGGGTCCAATTGGACTTATTTTTAGAAATGTGGAGGAGAGTTTGAAGGATGCTTCACTCCCGCCATCGGTTGGCCCGGTATTGCACTACCTCCTTGATCGGCCTTGTCTTTAGCGCGTCTTTACTATCCTGTCTTTCTATCTCATCTTTCAAGTCTCCTACTATCTGCACGTGGTAGCGATTGTGGCTCGGCTAGAGCCTGTCAGCAGGCCTGTGCACTTTCCTTTTCTTTCTTTCTTCCTGGCAGCAACAGACAGACAGACAAAGGTCTTGTTTCGGCAAGCAAACTCTCAAAATGGAATAACTCTTGCCCAAACAGCGCGGTTCATGTGTGCAGCAAGAAGTGAGACTGTTACTGCGTCTTTCCTTTCCTCGAAATAAAATTTCAAAGAAGACTTATTTCTCTGTCATGAAGGAAGAGGACACCCTCAAACTAGTCAGAAGCCTGGTAGTCAATAGGGGGACGTACTCCCTTCCCTACCACCCGGCGATCAAGAGGGAAAAAGAACAGATCGAGGCATTAATAAGGAAAGCCTACAAGACCGCACTAATCCTACCGAGAAACACCCCGAATGACAAGCTACTACAGCTGGGAGTCCACAACACCTTCGAGGAGTTCTCGGCGGCCCAGCTGAACGCACAGCTAGAAAGACTAAAACTTACAGAAACAGGCAGGCAACTCCTGAGAAGACTTGGCCACAGAGTGGAAACCACAGCAGATCCGGACGAGAACATTCCGGACGAAATCCGGCAAACGCACAGAATCTGCCCACTGCCGCGCAACATGGACCCCAACCTACACGTGGCCAGAAGACAAGCAAGAGCAGAATACGTGGAGAGACACCTAGCCACGCAGGAAAACACGGTGTACACGGACGCAGGACTATATCCGAGGGATAGACGCAACACCATCACGAGAGTGGCGGTGGCGGTCGTAGACCACACGGGCGACACGATCAGCTGCGAATCCGCGAGAGGACGTACGGTGGCAGAAGGGGAGGAGATCGCTGTGGCGCTTGCAGCGGTCGAAGGCTACCGCAGAAACAAGCCACAGATTATAAAAACGGACTCCAAAACGGCCTGCAGACGATATCTGCAAGGAAGGATCTGCAGGGAGGCCCTACGCATCCTCCTCGGCGCGAGAGCCTCGGGATTCAAAGCGAAGCAAAAGGTCTTCTGGGTACCGGCACACACCAGAGTCGAGGGCAACTCGAGGGCTGACAGCCAGGCTCGCGAGATCACGCACCGAGCCTTGCTGACGGAGGACCTCGAGAACCCCTCGATGGTGGACCCGACGTACGCAGACATCCTAAATCACTACAGAGGCTGCAGGTTCAAGTATCCCCCGCCCCACAAACTCCTCACACAGCAAGAAGCGGTCAGCTGGAGGAGGCTGCAGACTGGCACCTTCTTTAACTTATACGTCCTAAGCAAAATGTTCCCCACCCAGTACAGCGACAGCTGCCCCTGGTGCGGGGACGTCCCGACACTTTACCACGTCACATGGGAGTGTAAACACAATTACACCTTCCACAAACAGACTAACCCGAGTGCGGGGCAATGGGAGGGCCTGCTCCCCAGCAGCGAGCTCACCGCCTAAAGGGAATTGGTGCAGCACGCGTGCGAGGTGGCCAGGACCAGTGGAGCCCTGGAATGAGGGACCACCCTTGCTAAGGAGCCCCCGACGGCGGCCGCGGCTGCGGCAAGCGCCAAGACGCAGCTGCAAGGAGACTCTCCGGAACTGACCAAAAGAATTCAATAAAGTTTTTCATTCATTCATTCATTCTCTGACAGTGGGTTCGAACCCAACCGCGACGGCTGTGTTTCGATGGAGGCGAAATGCAAAAACTAGCCTGCATGCTGTGGGATATCACTGCACTTAAAGATCATCAGGTGGTCGAAATTATTACGGAGCGCTCCACTATATCTGATCTTATCTTCTTTTCTCTCTCTCCCTCTTCATTTTCTTAAGAAAGCGCGCACGGCGTCTGCTGATGTTGCGCTTTCTTATGCGCATGCCGTCAGGTGAACACACCAGCAGCAGCAGTCCCCGAAGCAACGGCAGCGCCGGCAGCGGCAGCGGCGATCCGGTTGCCCGGCGTCCCGTACAGCGCAGCCCGAGACTGCGGCTGCTTCTCACGGCCAGCCCCCTGACGCACGGGACGCGGAGATCGCGCGCCTAAAGCTGGCGTTGCGCGCCCTCAGCACACTTTCCCCGGAGGGCACCGATGGACACCAGGCTTGCTTAGAAGCAGCGGGTGCTCCCGCACAGATAAGCCAGCATGATGGCTAGCCGCCGGACTCCCTCCCGCATACCATCCATCCTGCAGTGGAACGTGCGCTCACTTGTAGCTTGCATCGCACAGTATTCGCCGGAAGTTATCGCCCTGCAGGAGACGTACGTACGTTCACATGACGGGGAGCCCCAGATGCGGCTACGTGGCTACATTCGCTACCACTAAGCCACCACGTGCGAGGAACCCACCTGTGCCGCAGTGCCCCGGGAAATCAAGGTGCGCGATATACGTGCGACCCGCCGCGGTGGCTCAGTGGTTAGGGCGCTCGACTACTGATCCGGAGTTCTCAGGTTCGAACCCGACCGCGGCGGCTGCGTTTTTATGAAGGAAAAACGCTAATGGCGCCCGTGTGCTGTGTGATGTCAGTGCACGTTAAAGATCCCCAGGTGGTCGAAATTATTCCGGAGCCCTCCACTACGGCACCTCTTCTTCCTTTCTTCTTTCACTCCCTCCTTTATCCCTTCCCTTGCGGCGCGGTTCAGGTGCCCAACGATATATGAGACAGATACTGCGCCATTTCCTTCCCCCCAAAAACCAATTATTATTATTATTTATATACGTGCGGCAGGACGTGCAGCACACCCTCGTCGGCTCGGCGGCGGCGACATCTGATGCCCAGGAGTGCGTGCTGGTGACAATGCGCGTCGGTGGTGCTCACACGTCGGCGGCCAGTGTTTCTGTGCGTCCAGCTGTCGCGTGGAACACGCTGTTTTCGTGCTGTATCTTCGTGGTGTGCCCCGCGCCAAATCATCTGTGGTGATATTAACGCCCACCATAGTGCGTGGGGCAGTGCGTGCGTGGAGACGACCTGCACGACGCGGCAACGCAGCTGGGACTCACCCCCTTGAACAGCGGCGAGCCCACCTTTCGACCACGCGGAACAGCCGGCTCCTGTATCGACGTTGCCTTCGCATCCAGAAGCATCGAGGCGACATGGTGTCGATCACCATCTCTCTGATGCTCGGATCATTACTCCATCCTAATCGAACCCACTTCGTTGGAGGCGCGCCCCAAACGTGCCTACTCCATTACCAACTGGAGTGCGTTCAGGCGGGCGGTCGACGAGGCGGCTGCCACTGGCGCAAGTTTCTTTTTAAGTCTAGTTCGATGCGCTCTCGCAGCCACTCAGTGAGCAGAGGTAAGGGCAGGGAAGCCCGCACCTGATATGAAGCTGCTGAATCTGCGCGAGAAGAGAGATCGCGCAGAGCGACGGGCGCGACGGACTGACAGAGCCGCCGACTGGACTTTCTACAACCGCTTGGACGCAGCAGCGCGCCGCCACGCCAACAAGCTATACCGCCGGCAGTGGGCTTCACTATGCCAAAGGCTGGAGGAAGATGTCAGCTCGCGGAGGCTGTTTGACACCCTGCGGCGCATCACCGAACCACAGGCAAACCGTCAACCTCTGGCCGCCCTCGCAATCTCCAGCGGGCTCAGCTTTGTAGAATTGGCAGAGCGGTTTGCCGATCGATTCGCGCCGTTCAGCCCCGCAAATGCCGATAATGTAGCTGCTCCTGAGAGCCCCAGAAGCGACGCCAGTCCCTCGCCCGTCGCCTCGGAAGGTCCATGTGATGCTCCGTTCACCGCGGCGGAACTGAACAATGCGCTGCAGCGCTGCCGGCGCCGCTCGGCGCCCGGACCGGACGGGGTCACATGCCAGATGCTGCGAAACCTGGATGCGCAGCAACGACAGATCCTCCTGCAGCAGATCAACCTGGTGTGGGAACTCGGGGAGCTACCGGATTATTGGCGAACCGCGGTCGTTTGTCTCATCCGGAAGGCGGGGCGCCCACCTACGGAGCTGAGCGGATACCGGCCAGTGGCATTATCTTCGGCGGCCGGTAAGCTCATGGAGCATATGGCGTTGCAGCGTCTGAACGAGCGGGCTGCGGAGGCTGATTTGTTTGAAGAGCGGCAGACGGGTTTTCGTGGGATCAGGTGCACGGCAGATTACATATCAGACGTTGTTAAAGCGCTGGAGCATGCCAGGGCGGCATGCCACGTTGCGCTGCTGCTACTACTGCACGTCTCGGGCGCTTTTGACAACGTTCACCGCGCACAAATTCTCGCGGTGCTTGAGGGGGCTGGTGTGAGCGGGCGCGTTTTGCGATACGTTCATGGCTTCCTGAGCGGCGCACCATGCGCGTACGATTAGGGGGTAAGCTCTCCAAGCCTCGACCGGTGGAGATGGGCGTGCCGCAGGGCTCTGTCCTATCACCATTTCTGTTTAATGTGGCCATGTCGGTGGTGCCGGCCTCCCTCCCCACGAGCGGTCGACACCATGTGTACATGTCCACAAATGCAGACGACATAGCTCTGTGGTGCCGGTGACCACCGGGCGAGGCGTTCCACTTGCTGACCGCAATCGATGCCAGCTTGCGCGGCCTTGGTCTGTCGCTGAGCGCGCACAAATCGGTGGCCATGCCCTGCGTTTCGCGTTCGCGCGCGCACCTTGCGCCACTTTCACTGGACGGGACTCCGATTCCTTGGCGTAAATCGGTGCGGTACCTTGGCCTGGACATCAACTGGCGCCTTTCCTTCTGCCCCGCGGTGACCATGGCCTGTCTGCAGAGGAAGAGGATCACTGCCGCCGTGCGCAAGCTCACCGCTCGAGGCCAGGGCATCTCACAGCAAGCCGCGCTGCGGCTATGCAATGCCGCTGATTTGGGGGCGGTGTTCTATGCGCTGCCGCTCGTCACGGTGCGCAAGCCGTGCTGGAAGAAACTCGAGCTTCAGCACCGCAAAGACGCAAAGACTGCAAAGACGCCCTTACTCTCCAGGTATGGAGAGAGGCGATCGCGAACCATCGTCTCCATAATCTTGACCTCATGTGCGGGCAAGCTTATGGAGACAATGGTTGGGTATCGCCTCTCTCCATACCTGGAGAGTAAGGGCGTCTTCGCAGTCACCCTGTTCGAGTTTCGCCCCCGCATGTCTGCACAGGATGTTCTCCAGCCGCACAGGGATGTAATACGACCCACAACTATGCAACACAACGACAAAGCCATCCTCGCCATTGACCTGAAAGGGGCTTTCGACAATGTTAAACACGGAAGCATCCTGGCCAACTTGAGTTCTACCGATTGTGGGGCTAGGGCCTACGCGTATGTAAGAGATTTCTTGACTAATCGCCAGGCCTTCCTTCGGATTGAGGGCGAGGAATACGGCCCCCACATGATGGGAACACGGGGTACCCCACCGCTCCTGTTCAACATAGCTTTGAGGCGCCTCCCAAGCCAACTGGGCCGGGTGGAAGGCGTTCAACACGCGTTATATGCAGATGACATTACAATTTGGACCCCTGAGGGGAGCCTTGGGGACATGGAGGCCCGCCTTCAGCAGGCCGCTTCCATAGTCGATGCGTATGCTATGGACTGTGGGCTCCAATGTGCTTCTGCGAAATCAGAGCTGCTGCATGTCAGAGCGAAACCAAAGGATAGGACAGCAATTCACATCTCTCTGTCAGGAGGTCCTATTAGAGTGGTGGAGGAGTTCCGTATTCTGGGCCTTTTCATTCACCACAGACTCAGATGACTCCACCATTGTGAAACTCAAGAGAGTAGGCGAACAGGCAGGGCGTATGATCCGCCGCGTTTCCAACAAGCGGGGCGGTCTGCGGGGCAGGGACGCGCTTCGGCTCGTCTATGCCTTCGTGACTAGCCGGGTCCTCTACGCCGTGCCATATCTCCGCACTACTAAGCAAGACGAGGCGCGAGTAGACGCCACCATCCGCAAGGCAACTTAGCGAGCCCTGGATCTCCCGGTGGCCACCTCTAATACCAAACTGATGGCATTGGGGTGCTAAACTTCTACCAGGAGCTGCGGGAGGCCCTCCTCGTGAACCAATACACGCGGCTCATGCAGACGGCCCCTGGGCGCCGCCTGCTAAACCGCTTACACATCCAACACGACTGCACTCAAGAGGAAACGGAGCGTATCCCGGTACTGTGGCGCCATATGCTCTCGGTCTCTCCGCTCCCCCGTAACATGGACACCGACATGCACGTAAACAGACGACAAGCGCGGGCTCGGGCTCTTGAGAGACAACACGGCTCCCGACCCGGTGTATATTATGTAGACGTAGCAGGGCCGTCGCCCACGGGATTTTACACGGCCGCTGTTGTTCACCAGGAAATGCACGTCGATGGACTCTCTTTTCGAGCCCCGAATTCAATGCGAGTCGAGGAAGTAGCGATGGCGCTTGCTGCCGCCCACGCCAATTCGAGAATCATCATTACGGACTCCCGAAAAGCATGTGATCATTACTTGGCTGGGGAGATCTCCGCCTTAGCTGCTTGCATTCTAAGACGGACTGCCACTGATCCAACACCGAAAAGAATCATTTGGGCTCCTGGCCATCAGGGCGTACGAGGTAATTAGGCCGCTGACGCGGCTGCCCGAGCGCCTATTTACCGGGCTCCTCCTCCCAGCTCTTCTGGCTCGGAGACTAACCAGCCGCTGCTGCGATTCAGGGAAATAATAACGCATTATAGCGACAACCACCGCCTTTTCCCGGCCCCTGGCAAGGGGTTGAGTAAGATGGAGGAGCGAACTTTAAGGCGCCTGCAGACAGGCACTCTGCTCTGTCCTGCAATCTTAAAGCTTTACGATCCTAACACGGATGGGCGATGCCCGCACTGTGGGGAGACCTGTGATATCTTCCACATGGTGAGGGCATGTACTCAAAATCCCCACCTCCCCCTTCCCCTACCCCTTCCAGAGAGGCATGGGAGACTGCCCTCCTCACCTGCTCCTCGCTTGAGTCCCAAAGGGCTCTGGTGAAACGGGCGAGAGACGGGGCATTGTCATGCGATGTCCCGGACTAGGGACGCCGACCATGTAGCGGGGCCACTCTGGTGGCTCCCAAACTCTATTGCAGCAATTAAAAGTTTTCACCACCACCACCACCGCAAGTCCCTGCGCGTGTGCCTAGGCCTGCCCAAAAACGCGCAGTGCGCCGCAACGTTGGCTGAGGCAGGAGCATGGCCACTTGAGCTCCTAGCAGCGCGCAGGGCATTGAATCACATTGACCGGCTTCACGGCGCATCGGATGGCGGCTCGCTGCTGCAGCGTATGCGCTCGCACCCGCGCTCACGAATGGGCGCGGCGCTTCTCGAGTATGAGCAATTGACCCAGGGCCCACCCCCCTACGGCTCCTGCGCGCCCTGGTCTGCTGCCTCTGAGGTACATCGAGAGATCGTCGGCATTGCGGGAAAGCGGAGCACACCCCTCAGTGCTGTGCAGCAGCTCGCCAGAGCCGGCATACACGAGGAGCTCCAGGACCATCTCCTCGTGTACACCGACGGCTCAGTGCCCCGCGACAGCTGCTCCCTTGCTGCGGCGGCCACCATCCCCGCCCTGCGACTGCACAGTCAGCAACACGCAGCCTTCCTGGGCTCCTACACCACGGCGGAGTTGATGGCGATCCGGCTCGGGCTGGACCTGCTGCTCACCCTTGGCCCTCCGCCGCCCAGGAGTGCTCTGCTTTGTGACTCCCGCGCCGCCCTCAGCCGCCTGCAATCTAACGGCCGCGGTACCCCACTAGTGCGGGAAATTCGCTCGCGCATCGAGTGCCTCGCGCAGACACGTTGCGCCGTGCGTCCACAGTGGGTGCCCGGTCACTGCGGCATCGCAGGCCACGAAGAAGCTGACGACCTCGCGACCGCTGCCCACCAACTACCTGCCAGCGATCTGCCCCTTGCGCTGGAGGACGTGCGTGCGGCCATCCACGACCATCTCCGAAAGCAGCACCCCGACCCACGCATCGCGGGAGGTGAGCGCATCGACAGTGTCACCGGCTGTCGCGCACTTGCACGGTCACAACGGGCAATGATCCTCCGCGCGCGCTTTGGCTGCGTGTGGCCCGGGGAACGACGGGTGCGTCACAAGGAATCGCGACGAGTGATGTGTGTGACGGATGCGGTGCAGTGGAAACACTAGAACACCTGCTCCTTCACTGTACCGCGTTCGCCGATGCTCGTCGCGATATGCTGGCTGCCTAGAGGGCGCAGGGCATACTACCAGACTCCATCAGGACGCTATTGTGGCCGCAGGGCAGTGCGCGCACTCGTGAGCGAACTTTGGTGAGCCTCTGTGCATTCCTCGAACACACGGGCTTGACGTCCCATCTGTTCTCCGTCAGGTAGTTACACGCAGTGAACGAACGCTCCGCGAGTTCTACCTTGAACGATTAATAACTGGATGCCCCACTCCAGTTGTAACCAACACAGTGCTGTGGTCGTGTGTGATGTAATTCCTCTAAAATGAACTAATCACGCCCACAACCTGGACACATTTCTTATTGTGTAAATAGTTCGTACATATTACTTCTCCCCCTATCCTCTCTTCCTGTCCCCTCACCTCTTTCAATTCATTTCTCCATTCTGCCTGCTATCCTTTATTTCCTCTGCCCCAGCTAAGGTGCTTCAGTATCGATGGCAGATGCCGGGGCTAGCAAAAATCTTTCCTTCCTTTTTACTAATATTTTTATAAAACCACTCTTATTCTTCCAAAATATAAAATTGGCCTTTACTTTTAAAACCACTTATTTTCTTCCTAAAAGCGCAGTTCGGGTGTCCATCGGGATGGGAGGCAGTTAATGCGTCATTTCCTTTCCTTAAAAAACATTTTTCTTTTTATTTACAATTTCTACTAGTACTGGGCGTCTCTTTTATGAACTGTGCGCGTGAAGATTTAATATTTAGCTGAACCTAATTTTGATGGCCCCTTGGAGTTCAAGCAATAAATTAACATTTAATAAAGAATGCAAGGTGCAGAATGTTTTTCCCAGCACGCGCTCATTGCAGGTCAAAAAATAACGACACTAGCTCGATACACTAGTACACATTCGAGCGTTTCGTGCAGCGGCGTCGACTATGGTAGGAATGAGTGGATGGCTTCATTTGCAGGCAGTTGTCTTCAGCAACCTTTCCTGTCCGCTATTTGCGGCAATTTGTATTTGCACACACAAATTTGCATATATATTTTTGCGAGAAACTAAATTAAAAAGAAATAAATTACATAGTTAAATAAACGCCTTTCACTGTTTGGATCTACCGCCACTGCTCCACTTTCATAGTACTGCAGGCTTTTCAAACTGTGTCATCATGTTCTTTGATATCCCCGGAAATAAAAATTCAGCCGAAAGGTGCACCTGTGTTCAAATGTCTTCATTGCGAAGCAGGTAGGTGATGTCATTTCTATGTTTCTGTGTACTCTTTAGGGGCAAAAGTTTGTGACAACGGCACGAAGCTGCGCTTGTCATATCAGTCTTCCTGTCATATAATTTTTTATGGTTATGCTATAATTTCTGAGAGCGTATTTTTTGCGTATATGAATGCAATTTCCATGCATATATATATTCAACCTTACACCAAGTACTTCTGGTGCGTATCTCTTCGTCAATATGCTTCTCATCGTCTCAAAGCATAACCTTTGAAAATATATATACAGAAAGGGAGTAATTGCTTATTGATATCTACCCATGCACAGCTGCAGGGCTATAAAACAAAGCCTCAAAGGTTGTACAGAATCCTCGTAGTTAAAGAGAAATTCTTTGTGGTCCGGCCTTTGATACCTGATCCACCGCTTCAGCGGAGAAGTCGCTCTGCTAGTTCAGCTGACAAGGAAGGCAGCACGAAGTATGGTGACAGAGAAATGAAAGACACCTGAAAGTGGGAACAGTGTTGGGAATTTCTTTTTTTGCGAGAATCCCACAAGGCAGAGTAGGCATGTAATATTAGGGCAATTACCCACCAATCATTATTTACCCTCTTTTACAAATCTATTCTATTTTAGAGGATTTTTTCAGTAAAACTTGAGATTACGTAATATGAATTGGTTTATCAAAATGATGATCTGATGAACGATCAACGCTTTTGGAGAGAACAAGTTTTTCCTGGACGTCGTCAGGTTAACTGCGCATTGAAGGTGATGCACAATTCCATCGCACCGGGTTCCGCGGACTGTAGAAAAACGACGGTGTTAAGTTTTTCTGTGATAAATGTCTGTTGCCTAATGCTTCAATGCCGCGAGATTTTACCCGAGAAACTACATCTTCCTTTTCAGGCACAGCAGCAAAGAAAACGTAACCTTACACTTGGCAGGATTCTTCAGCGAGCGCTCGAAGCGAGCGGACGTGTTTTTTAGCTCTCTGCTCCCTCGGACGCTGGGCCTAACGCTTCGCGGCGCTGCGGGGTCTCCCCATGGAGGCCACAGACACCGTGAACGAGCGAAGGCCTGTGTTCGGCGGTGACAATGAGCACCGCAAGGCAGGCCGCTCACGCTCACGATCACGGAGACGAACGCCATCCAGAGGAAGGTCGTCGAGCACCATTCGGCGAATGCAGGCCGAGATAGCTGATCTGCGGGAAACGGTGAGGTACCTGACTACAGCGCTCATCTCCACCTCTGAGAACCTCGAGTCCGTCATCGGGACCTTGGATGTGTCGCCGGCGGACCCACGCGTTCTAGCCTTGAGGGACGCCATGGCGCTCGCTGACGAGGAGCAGAACTCCATGGCGGCTCCCTCCCCACCACTTCTGGCCACCCCTGCGCTTCCTGCCACCATTGCTACACCTGGGGAACCGGCTGTGATGCCCTCTCCCACAGTCATAGTCATAGTCTTGGAAAATATCAAAATTCTACGACTGCAAAAGTTTGGCAGTGCGTTATGACGTGCTAGCATTATGAGATGATTGCAGCCACGTGATGGATTTAGCCAAACTGTAACCATTATTCCTATTTAGTTTCTTCATGAAGGGCAGAGTAGTTATTTAATAATTGACTAAAACTGAGAATACTAAAATATATTTTTATCAGTTGGTTTGAAATTCTCGACGAATGTTTGAAAGCTCAGGTAAAGCAAAAGCGTTCATGCTTCTGCTCTCCTGCTCTTATCCCAGGATGCACGCTGTGGACTCGCAGGGAAGTAAAAGACACAGGGCCGCAGGACTGCATCGACCACTTCGTGGACACGTGCGGCGTTATAGTTCCAAAACACAGCAGAGATCTCTGTCCGGATGGAGAAGGCGACTACTGAGTTCACATAACGAATCGGGTATTCGGGCTTGGTACAAATCATCAAAGCACTTGACCTAATCTTCGGTGAATAGCGCAGATCAGCACTTGTGGTGAAAATCTATTCTCAACACGTGATAACATGGCAAATTACGAATAAAGAAAGCGCTTGGGTCACTGTTTTTATGTAAGGGCGATGCATGTGCACATTTTATGCGCACATGCATGCACTGTGGTTTTTGCCGATCTTTATGTCAGATTCGTATTTCTGCTCGGCGCTTTACGCCGAAGGCAGTAATTTTACTTTTGTCCTGTTCGGCGTACACACCAGATGAAAGCGCATTGCAGCCTGAAATTTGCTGCCTTCATTCCTTACAAGCATAATTCTTTTATTCTGCTTTCACGAACAAAGAAGCATTAAAAACCATAATCTCCTCCGTATTTAGCGGAGAGTGCAGGATTTTGTTCTCCGTACTGGACTAAACCAGACAAGTGTGTTGCGAGATGCCATTGAGACACGGTAGAGTGAAGTAATTTCTAGCCATGACTGATAGAAAATATCAGAAAGCTCCTAACTTAAGGAAGAACGAGATAAATCATCAGCCAAGAATGACAACCTAAGGTCGCCACAGCAATCTCTGAAAACTGTCGCTCTTAGTAGATTGGTTGAGTGCTCTGCCTTATACTTTGCCCCACGAAAGCTTCTGGGAGACATGTGGCTCATTTCTCTATTGCCCTTGTTTGCAACATAGTTCTCTGTGCATATTTCGTGCAATAAAGTTAACTGGTTTGAGTGATGTCTGCGTGCTGCTTGATAGTGAATTCTCCGTGCGTTTCACATCAGTTGGCGACAATAGGGACTCAACTGGAGCCCAAATGAACACCAGTTTCATAGCGAAACTTGTACATGCACTTACTTTTACAACGGCCGTACGAATGAGGCAAGACTGTTCGGATGTCCGCTCGTCACGACAAAGGTGAGGGGCAACAGCTCCCAAGTTTGGCAGCTGAACCTACCGCATACCCTGCCCTTGCGTTCGGCGCTCCCTGAAGCAACCTGTTCTAAACCGATTTGTGTACTTTTGCTCATAATCATTAGGACGCATTTGATTACGGTGCCGTTACGCCACATGCTGGTAAAGTCCCTTAATAAATTAAAAAGACGTTAAGCTTTATCGTACATGCAGATTCAAAAATATTAAACAAATCAAGACAATCAAGAGTTATGCGGCACATCAAAGCTGCAATATAAAACTAAATAAAGTAATCAAAAAGCGTGAAACGTATCTCAGTCGCCAGGACATTGCGGGCCTTTTGGAAGATAAAGAGCAGCTGCTCCATGAGCGTGCAAACATGAATGTATAGAAGATAGCACAGCCCCCTTTGAAACGGGGTGGTGGTATAGTTGCCCTTCAGCTTGAGTTTTTTCTTTATTTTTATTTATATGTTTCATAAACTGGTTTTAAAATTCGCCATTTTCTTTAACTACGTTTTCAGTCCTGCATATATAATCTTTTAACACCTCTCTGCTTTTGAGCCATCAATCTTCCAATTGATTTTGCTAACTTCCACCGCAGATTTATTTACATGAGCTTTATTGTATCGAAACCCTAGGCCGTCAGGGAGACTGGCTGTGCTGCATAGACATCAAGATGCATACCATCGCTTGAGTATCAGAAGTTCAATTCTTTCTACAAGTTTGCCGCATACAGCAGGTTTGTCTTCTTAGTTAAATTTCTTTATGTTGCGGCCCGTTCTAAGAGACACTGATGTAGTTTCAAAGATTTGGGCATTGCCTGTTGATTTATCATAGAACGATTCCTTCCTGATCTGCATCTGCCAATAACAATAAATATATACCCAATGCTTCTTTTCTATTGAATTAAACTAATTTTTACCTCTCGCGTATTTACCTGTAGCTTAGTGCGCTTTTTTCTCTGTCTGCACATCCTACATACTGGTCAATTTCCTAGTTCATTTCTGCCATAGTGAGCCAATTTCCTTTCTTTGTAAGTGTCTCAATACCTTAGCTGCCCGCCTATTACCGTCCAACTTGGTGAGGCGTTCATACAAGAATTTAATCTGAGCTTCCGGTGCCTCAAGCAATGTCCCGCCCATATCCCCTTGCACCACTTTGTTTGTGGTTTCACCGTGACCACCTAGTGCTAAAGTTTCAAAAGCTCTCTGAATTATTTCTAATCTCTACTGAACTTCTGCACAGTACCTCATTCCCGAAAGTAAAACCCGGCACCATTATTCTCTTCCAAATACCTATCAGAACTTCATTTTTGCTGTACATAAGTTAAGTTTGCATGCTTTTCCCAGAAGCATGCAAGCACGAGGACAGTGACCGACAACCACATTCTCTTTTTGCTGTAGCTGTCTTCGCGGCTATCATGATTCATTGCTTGTGAGCACGCGGACAGAGTGTCCACGGCAAAGTAGGTTGCAAGGTCATGCTGAAAACATGAGGAAAAACACCCATCATTGTTTAGCTGTTCATCGGGAGCCGAGTTAAATAGCTCACGCCAGCGAGCAAGAGCTGTGGTCTCCTTCACATCCTAATTTTCGAAAGAATTGCTAGGCCTGTCTTCCGCGAACTAAGGGCGACGATCGAGAGAGAGTGGGAGTGTGAGAAAAACGCGGGTGTTGAGCCCAACTCCTATCGCTTTTTGTATGCTCTTGTGTTTGTTTCACTATGCATATAGTTCGCTGAAAATTCAGGTGATGCATGTGACGCAGCGGTTCGTCGGCTTATTTTAAACAGCTGTCAGCTATCGGTGACAGAGTGCCTGCCGTTTATTGCTTAGCTGACTCGTGTACGAAATTTTGAAAATTTGGTTTAAGAAGGTTTTTTGAGGAATACGAGGTATCTAGTACGAGCGCCGCAAGGCCGACCTCCCGGAACGACGGCCTAATGCTTACCAGGTGGCAGACGGCCCGAGTCTGCTGGCCACTGACCTGGAAGGTCTACTTGGTGGGAGGTAAGGCTTACCGAAGTCACATGGGAGGAGAAGGAAAGGCAGGTAGGTTAACCGGATGAATAAACCAATATGTTGCCCTTCACGGTGCCAAAGAGATGAGGGGATATAAAGATGAAGAAAAGAGAGTGGCAGGAAAATGAAGTCTGTGCTCTAATTCAGCAAACGTTCGAAAATGTCACAGCCTAACGTGCAGGCAAGGCGTTCTCAAGATGTGGAGCAGTGCCTTGGAGGGCTTCACAGCGGCCAGTGGCCGAAAAGTTTCATTTCCGTCAGTGGCCAGCAAAAATGTGGGCTGATGTCTCGTCACACATGAAGATGGCACACACAGGGCTATCAGCTATACTAATTAAAAAAGAGTAATAGTTGGTAATAGCTATGAGCTATGAGCCATACCAATTAAGAAATAGTAATGGTTGTTGATAGCTACACCAAGCCGCAGCAGAGGAAACAGCAAAGTTGCTTCACTTCGTGGTAGGCCGGATGGAAGGCGGGGCTTCCGATCATAGTCCAAGGATGTTAAACGTGGTTGCATTAATTGACTTGAATGCCACGCGGCAAGCGTGATCTCCCGCGCAAGTGCGCGAAACCTGCCCTCTGCGTCTGATCTCGAAATCAGGAATCCGCACAAAATCGCCGTCATAGTGACCAGTTCGCGCGACACTGTCCGCGCGGTGATTGCTTGCTCTACCGCTATGTCTTGACAGCCATAGTTAGATAATGTCGTTTCCTTTACTGACATAAGAGTAATGTTGCATTTCCGCAACCAGTTGTTCATATGTGCTCTACAGCGAAAAGCAGCTTGTAAGCCTTGGAGGCCTGCTTTGGAATCAGTGAAAATATATCACTGCTGAGGGCGCTGCTGATTGATGTCGGAGTTCGGTGTGAGAGCGGTGAGTTATGCACCCTTCGAAGAAATCTGGAGAGCTATCCTAATCCTGATTTCTGTAGTCCTTACGCGGATGACCACGGAGCCCGAAGAACTCACTGGGTTCACTGTGTGGTCGTTGTAGACGTGAACCCGTTTGGCATGCTGCTCCTGCAAGTTCCTTATCGAATGGGGTTCATGGTAAATGGGCCGTGCAGCAACCAGGCCATACGAAGTATGAGTGGGAATCAGTCGGGAGAATAGCCGGTAGCTTATTTTTGTAATTTCTGGAATAAGTTACAGCCTGGTGCTGGCAAAAGGAAGGCATCGTTGGGCACTCTTGACAAATTGCTACTACGTGTAATTTCGAAAACAGGTGAGAACCGTCCGGGATTCAGATTCACGCCTTTTGAATAAAAGTACAAAGAAGAGGCCAAGTTCATCTGTCGTGGCGCTAACCCCTTTAATCGGCAGAGCAGGGAGTGCAAAGGACCCTGTGAATAAGTGTCTGGAAAAAAATCTAACGCGTTTAAGCCAATTTACAAAATTTAGAACTCGTACAGTTTGATTCACAATGGGTCTCAACGGATGGTTTAACTGGGCAGTAGAAATGTTTATTTAGCAAGTTTTTAAAATAATCCTTGAGCAAAGGAAAACGAGCAAATAAGCAACAGAATTCAAGCCACTGTGCAATTTATTACAGAGATTAGCTTTATTGCATACTGTGCTCCGGTGTCAAGGAGGAAACGAGAACCTGTGATTTTGTAAGTAACTTAGGAAAGGAGGCACTTCCATCATCCAGTAACACTTGCCGCCGGTTGTGCCAGCGCACAGGCGAGAGCTATGTGTCTTCGTGCGTGTCGGATGGACAATAGCGGGGAACGTGAATGTCAATGCAGCGACTAAGACACCGGAACCGTGACGGAGGACGCCAAACAAAAGCACGAGGGCATCTATAAGCACGGTAACGTTTAAATGGCTCTTTATGAGAGAATGTTTGAATTCTGCGGTAGTAGCTTGAAGCGAGCCGATAAATGCTGTACGGCTGTCGGCCTGCGAGCATTCCTTTCCTCGGCCAGCGAGTTGGGCAACTCGGTGCGGTGGCACATCAACTGTGGTCACGAGGACGAGGACATTATTCAATGGGAAGCACTGGGAGAACAACTCACGCAGCAGCTAGCGGTGTGGTGCTGAGGTCACTTTAAGCAGATGGTGCAACGGCTGACACAACTGGCGGATACCGAGCTGTGTATCGGCGAAGAGCTCATGGAGCCACTTGGGCTGGACTAAGGATGGCGGGCAAAGATAGCCACCGTGAAGATGTCGAAGGGATCCAATCTGTCCATTGTGGGGATGACATCCGCTTACTCCTTGGCGACGTCCGGATGCAGGCAGGACACTATGCGGAAGAATTTGGTCACATGGCTAGTGATGTTGCAGAGACAGATGCGCACCTCCACGTGAAAGAGCCAGCTCTGGTGGTTCTGTTGGGCCGAAATGGCGACAGTTGCTGTCTAGCATGCGGGAAGGGTACCAAAGAATTGGCACCAGGCTGGGCTTCCTGTTAGGTGTCACCGCTGATAGGACGGGCCAGAAGAGCCGGCGCGATTCATATCCGAGAGGGTGCAGTTGCGTGCTCGATGCCGGGCCACCAAATCTCTCGACGCAAAACCAGCGGCAACCTGCCCTGACTTGTTTTTGTACTTACCGTTTTTATAATTAGATACTGTATAAGTGCACATTGCGGCCTACGCCGAGCCAGGCAGGTTAGCGATTGCTGCGGTCGACAAAAGAGGCTAATCATTCGGGCTTCAATTTATTCCAAGAATCTTGCGGTAACAGTATGACTGGCCATAGCCAGTAGCGTGCAGACTCAAGACCAACAGTGGAAGTCAGCGCACGTAGAGACCTGCCCCCGATAAGCCTGCAGGTACTACCTTGCTAGAAAAGCTCACGGAAAGGCGAGCAAATTATTACGTACTTTCATAGTTACACAGAATAACATGGAAACCTTTTCACTAAGGCCTAGCGAGAAACGAAGTAGCGAATGATTTAACCCGAACTCTCGCAAACAGGGCGGATCCACATGTCTACCCCACCGCCTACAACACTTTAGGCTAGAAAGAAGACATGTCTCACCTCCATAAAAACAACTGTCCTCCTCGGATGCCATTGACTGGAGGAGAACACGAAATAATACGTATCCTAGTCATCACATTTTAGGAAAGATTAGACCCCTAAGTTATACTGTCCTTGATGCGGACCAAATCCCACGCTCTGCCGTACATCTTGGGGATGCCTCGACAAACCGGACAAAAATAGGGCCACACCCGACCCACGAACCGTGGGAGCACGCCTCGACCAGCGAAAGCCTGCACCAGCAAGCCTGGATGATCCAGCTAGACCGCAAGTCAGTTGCCGCCAGCAGTGCCCTATTCTAGACGCCTAGATCACCGGTCTCCTGCATATTACTCCATTCTGAATAAAAGTTTTCTCTGCCTCTTTATTGCGCTGAACGCGCTGCGAGGCCTGGCGCCTGCTTATTCGTTGGCTGGCGTCTATGTGGCGAGCTGTGATCTGCTGTCAAAGCACGACACAAGCGGCACTGCATATTTAAGGTGACTTTCACTGCAGAGACCAAGGTTGTAGTTCTGGAGTGGTCTATAGCCGAGCTAACACAAAATGTTGCGAAAAGTTATATGAGTGGTCGATGGGACAGCACAAGGTCGGTGAATACACAAACAGCTTAAACCACAACTATCTGTGAGGTCATCATCGCCGTCGGCAGCACTGCGTCAGAAAAACGTCCTGGTCGTCCCAAGATTGCGTAACAAAACAGTATGAAATAACGATTTTAGCAACCAATATGAGCGGAGATATCAGTCTTGTAATTGATGATTTAAACGAGTGCTAGATGCTGGCTCTTATCGCCTTAGCATAAGTTTACTAAATAGTTGAAAAGAATCGGCCCCTATTGGACGGCAGTCTCTAACGAGGCCTACAAGGTTAATTCGCTGTCCACCATCATCCCGTTTATCACGCACACTTCACTTCCCCAACACTGATAGTGAAGATGTCGACTTGCTACATCTCAGAGGCCCATCTCAGTCGAAATTGTAGATTATAAGATTCTAATGAAGTTTTAGCCGAAAATCTTCAGAAATGCTGTTTATACTCTTGCAAAAAGAAGGGCCATCATCTCCAGATAATTTTCATACTGCGACTCTGATAGCAAGCTCAGTGAATTATCGAGTGTCTGTTTAATATCACTGAGAAGGAATGTCAAAGTTTGGAGAAATAATGGTAAAGAAACACACACAAAAGCAGAGAACTGGAAGGATTTTTTCATCATACTCATTAACTCTTAAGGGTCCCGAAGCACATTACATAAGAGAGGGATACAAATGCGTCCGGCGGTCATACATATCTATGAGAAGGTGACGAATAATGGAACTAAGTAAAACCAGGAAAATGTAAAAATAGAAATAGGAAATTAAAAAAATTGATGGAAGAAACACAGAAATACAGACTACAGTGACAGCAAGAACACTAAAACATGTTGACTGGATTGCAGTACATCGTAGCTGATACAGCTACAGGTTTGTGACCTTTTTGTCTGTGAAGCCGTTTTGTTGTGAAACCGTTGTGACCTTGCTACGAAGCTCGACAATTATAGGGTACGAAATTTGTTACACCTTATGAACTGTGACAAACACAAGTATGCGAATGTTGAGGACAACGCTAGTTTTTTAAAATTAATATATAATGCTCCAGGGCATCAGTGCTGGGTTAAAGTGTGATCACAGATGCAGTAGTGATTAAATGAATTGAAAAAGGCTAGATGATTTGATGAAATGCAGTAGAGAACGATTTCGTTTCATTTCATTTTTATTTCCTAAAGACCCCCTGTAGGGGGATTTGCATAAGGGGTGGGGTTAACATGAGGAAGCAACCATTTTTCATGATGACAGGTGGGATGTATTTTTTCTACGAAGGTTGATGGTCCGATGGTCCGGTCCCTGCGTCCAGGCAATGTATGAAGGAGGGTTGCTCGATGAAAGAGCCGCTACATTTAGGTGCTGGATCCTTGTAGGCTTGAGAGCTGGGCAGTCCCACAGTAAGTGATGAAAGTCGGCTTCAATGTCCTCGTGTTTGCATATCGGACACCCTGGCCTAGGAAACAAATCTGGGTAGTGAGGCCGCTTCCGAGTAAAGGCAGGTGTGAGGGCAACCCCGACCCGGATCCTCCTAAGCGCTACCTCCTCTGTACGGGTAGGACCACGGGGGAGGGTTACCGCACACGGAGAGATGAGAGCACTTGTGCGGTGCCAGAGGAGTTCCTTTCTTGATGAAAGCAGGGTAAAGTAGTCCAAATGAAGAAGCCGAGGAAGTGATGAGTCTGGATTCGCATGGCAGGTCGCTAAATCTGCCTGGCTTTGAGAGGACAGCAGATCCCGTCGGACCCACTCAATACGTACCGGCTGCGGGATGAGTGCCGCGAGCCGGTGGATGCGCTCACTTATCGTTGTACAGCGGCTAACACGTCGTAGCAACCGGACAACTTGAGGGGCGTCAGTGCGGATGAAAATGCGGGCCGCAGGGAGCACAGTTATGGCAGCCACGGAGCAGAGTGCTTCGTGAACTGCAACGAGCTCAGCACAAAAGAACGAAGGGGGTTCCGTAAGGTGAAACCTAGAGGTTTCAGCTTACGGTTGGAGTCCTCGGATAGTTTCGCTACTGCATTGCGCTCTCTTGAATTTGCGGACATCGTTTTTATGTGAGCGAATTCTTTCTTTGAGATTTTTGGTATCGCCGAAGTAGCTTCCGTCGCAGTCGGTAAAAGGAATTTTGCAGACAATTCCTGGGGCTCTTTCTCTCCGCCGCCGATCTTTGGGAACAGCTAAGCAAAGCGCAACAGTGTTTGTGGGCTTGTGCGCAACCTGGAGACCCGCTTTTTTTAAGATTCTGGCGATGGTTTCGCTTACACCTCCTACATAATGTGAAGTGACATATTTTGGTGGTGGCGTTGCTCCTTGTGCATTGATTTCTGGGCAAATGTGATTTTTACATCAAATGGTTTTTTGATTAAAGTATTTTGGGTAGCCGCTCATGATGAGTTCCTTGAATATCATGCGTTGTTCTTTTTTTTGTCAAATTCAGTGCTGCATTGTGTCTCAACTCTTCTAAACAGCGTCTTCATCACTGATGCTTTATGGACTGTCGGGTGGTTCGAAGAGAAGTGGAGAAACCGGCCTGAGTTAGTTGGTTTGCGGTATACGGAGAATTGAAGGGCATTGTGGTTTCGGGACACGAGGACGTCCAAAAACGGCAGGGAGTTACCTTGTTGCACCTCTAGCGTGAACTGAATCTAAGGTTGTACGGAGTTTAAATGACGAAGGAAATTTTGAGTCTCAGATTTTTTGATGGCGGCGAAGCAGTCGTCGACATACCTGAGGAAAATCTTTGGTTTCGGGTGGAATGAGTTGAGGGCTCGTTGTTCGATGTTTTCCATGCTTAAATTGGCCATGACGACATATATCTGGAAAACCAGTTCGCAATTTTACGACGCAATTACAAGCCGAAAGCTGCCAAGCACACCGGCTTCACCGCCCAGCAAGAGATGCCGGCTCGCTCGTGTTAGCGGTGGTGGTGAAGACTTTTAATTGAGCTAAAGGAGAGATTGCATAGGTGGAGTCTTTAGTCCAGCTCGCGTTCATTAGACTACAGCTTTTCGACACTCAAGACACAAGCGATTGAGCAGGACTACCTCCCATGCCTCTAGGGGAAGGGAAGAAGTATTCTTCTGACAGGCACAAACCATGTGGAAGTAATCGGATACTTCACCACAGTGAGGGAAGCGGTCATCAATTTTGGGGTCATAATGTTTTGCCATTGCAGTACACCGCGAAATGTTGGTCTGCTTGTGCCTGAGTGTTCGCTCAATTGCGTTACTCAGGCCATTAGGAGGGAGAGGGAAAATCTGATGCCGTTCGCAAAAGAATTCCAAAATTTACCTGAAGCTGTGAATCGTTTGCTTAATCTCTGAGCAGGCGGAGATTAGATGAGGTGGGTATGCGCTTGGGCAGCCGCGTTCACAGCCTCGCTACCTCTCGGGCCGTGATGGCCCGGAGCATGCCTTTGGGTGAAGGCTCCGATTCCTTTACTGCCAGCTCTAGAATATGCTAGGCTAAAGGTGAAACCTCGCCAGCCAGGTAGTGTCCACCTGCTTGATGCGAATCAGTGATAATTACCTTCGAATCCGTGTCCGAGGTGGCAAGCGCCATGGCTACCTCCTCGGCTGTCGCTGAATTTGGAACTGTATATGAAAGAGCGTTAACGTGTTGGTCCGGTTGAACTACGGCGGCCGTATAGAAACCAATGTTCGAGAGCCCTTCCACGTCAGCGTAGTATATGCCCTGTTTGGATCCGTGTTGGTGCCCGAGGACACGAGGGCGCGTCTCTTGTCTGCCTTCATGTGTCTCGCTTGTCTGTGCTGCGCGGGAGTGGAAGGACCCAGAGCTTGCGACGCCGTAGATGCGGAACCCGACATGCATCGTTTGGAGTGCGGTTGTGTTGGATTTCCCCGTGCAGGCTCCGCAAGGGGGACCTAGTGGTGCGGATTTGAAAGGCTGAGCACACAAGCCTCAATGCGGCTGCAGCATACGTCGCGGCTGAGGCGCGACAAACTAGTCGTGGTACAGAAACCTCGCTGGACCCTTGAATGAACGCCCCCTTTGCTCCAGGACAAGCTGGTCTTTATGTACGCATGAGGCATAAGGGGCGGCACGGAAGTGGAACTCTGACTCGTGTAGGAACAAAGCGTGTTGATATGTACGACTGAACTCGACATCTTCATTGGAGACACTGAAGTGGAATCCCGGGAAACATCGACCAATCTCAAGCATATACTGAGGTTTGCCCATGGAGACATACGTACTCTGCTTGAGAAAGCTGGCAACAGCGACGCCGCATTCGTAACCTTCGACGGGTAGGAGGTCCCGCACCTAATCCTCTACACTGACCAATTAATGCCGGTCAGATTGTCCAAGGCGACGTCATTCGCCCGCACCAATGTGACACGGTGCGTCACTAGACGAACTCTCCCTGCCGCCCAGCAGAGGCGCTGCGGCCACTTTGGCTCCGTAGTGGCTACCACTCCCAAGGGCACTGCACAAGTGTGTACTGCACGGTGCCTTATCTTCGGGGCGGCCACCTCACCGGCGCCGCAGGATGCGTCACCAAGTAGAAGAACCTATAAAGCCAATCACTGGAGCAAACAACATGAAGCGACCAAGGTCATTTAAGTAAGCCCAGCCCACTCAGGTCAACGGCTGGAAGTCTCCCTCTACACCCCCAGGCAAGACCGGGCAGGCCAAGACAAATGTCAAGTCCCGGGACAATGCAAAGCCCCTGCACTCCTCCGCACGAAATTTTGTACCCATGACAACTGTCTAACACAAAGTGACCAATTGGGTTAGCGCTACTACCGTCTCCTCTCTTTCCCAATCGAACTCGCCCTTCTGCGCCAAGTCGATGAAATTCGGAGCTGAAGCGAAATTCTAGCCTTAAGAGTTCAGCGCCTAGAAAGAAAAGAGGACAGGCCTGTAGAGCCCATGCCCGAAAAAGAGCAAGCAGAGAAGGACGATAATATCTTGGTTTTCTCTGGCCTGACAACCGTTTCGCGGCTGTCTACGGGCACTATTGTAGCCCATCTGCCTAGTCTGCAGTGCCGTAGGGGCAGTCTGAGAGCAAAGTAGAGGCTCTACCGGGAATAGTTCCGGAAGCAAAACACGGATCCATTAGAGACCAGATTCAGGCCGAAACCTCTGAAATGATTCCAAACCTGGTGGCTCCAACCTGGTGATTCCAAACCTGGAGGTGGTTCCTGAGGCAGCCCATATGCCCATCCGTCCATGATCAAGTCACGGCTCAGCTCAGATGCAGCCGAACCCAGTCGCGATATCTACGACCCGGGATCAAACGTAGGAAGATGCCTACTTCATAGGCAACGGGATCACTCGAAAAAATTCTGGTAGCGTTGTCTCCAGAGATGTCGACTTTGTAACGATAGATACACTGCGCTACCTCTTCGACCCTTCAGCGTGGCACCACTTGAGCTCCATGGTGGCGCCATTGCTCACATGGTTGGTCACGTGGGTTGATCACGTGGTGCGGCTCTTTGTCACGTGGTTGGTCACGTGAAGCTGCGGTTGATCTGTGCGCATGCGCCGTTTCTAGTGGGACGAAGAAGAAGAAGGAACGCTCAGCGAAACGGAGCGGAGAAAGACGGACTTTGCATTTCGGCTGAGCGAGTTCCACTCGGCCGGATGTAGCTGTCGCGTCACTCCAGGTTTATCTAGAGCTAATCCACAGTCATTTTCTTTTGTCTCAGGGACAGACAGCCCCCAGAGAAGCGTGGCCCCAAAATAAAGGGTTTAGCTAAATATGGCAAGCCTATCCAAAGGCAAAATTAACAATTAAATCCAGATATTCGAGATTGCACAGTAGAACAGCAGAGGATTCGGGGTCGCGAAGAAACGGTGGTGTCTCCAGCTCCACCTGCAACCCCTTGATGATACACCAGTTCTCGCTGTCCTTAAAAAAGTCGGCTTGGGAGCTCAATTCACAGGGTACAGCACATTTCAGTAGAGGCTCTTTAACAATCATCCTGCAGAACAAAGCGTATGCCCCATCCAAGTCGGTATATACTTGGAATCCGAGCAATACGGTATGGCTACCGCACGGCTTCTCGAGCGTCGCGATCCCTCTATCCTTTTCTTGAACATATGTCGCGCCTTCCCCCGCCCCGCAAAACACGCCAGCGCTCTTCAATGAGTTCTTCCGCGCATTAAAATTGCCGCCTTAATCCCTGATGATCGTTCGGAATTTCAACACCACAACGCTACAACACCGAGGAGCTATGAAAAGCAAGCTTTCGGATCTCATTTCCACCTGCGCACAAATTTGATTACCGAATTCGCTTGTCCCACACGTGTAGGCAAATCGGTGATCCGCGACACGTGCTAAGGAAGCCACCTGAAAGAATCTTGGTGATTGTCTACAGAGACACCATAACCTCCTCAGAATCACAATTCTGGTGAAGGCGGCGCGTTAAACGTGAGGCCTGGTCAAGCTAACACCAGAAATAAGGTCAACTAAGGTCAAGCTAAGAAGGGCAAGCTGACCAATTGACATAAATTGCGAACACAATAAATACCACCCGCATTGTTCACCGGCGGATATGCGGAATGGGCTAAATATCTTTATAATGTAAAACACCGACATGTGTCAACACTGCAAACTATTGAGATCCGTGCAGATTACAATCACCTCGTGCACTTGTGGGAAGCACGGTGGAGGCTCGCCATTCGTTGGACGAAGCAGAAGACCAATCAGAACCTTAAAGCTCGTATCGCAGAGCTAAGCGAACACGTTCCAACGAATGCTGCCAAGCTCACTGACTCAAACTTGTTAGGAGCTACAAATCTGCACTCTGACAGACGAGCTCGAGGAGGACTCTGCGTCTCTTTCGTAGTCTCTTTGACCCCGCTGAAACGAGACGGGCGACGAAACTACAGGCTGCGGCGAGCCTTTCAAGGATACTAAGGTACGTTGGCACAACTAGTGGACACCCTGTGCTATATATAGCTCTCGCATAGAGTACCCGGTAATGTTCATCTATCCATATTTAGGCAAGCACAATAAGAGCATAGACGCCGATTCTGAGTTGCATGAAGTTAAAGCGGCACTGGCAAAAATACACAATGGTACGGCTCCGTACCGGTATACGATAGCAGTAGGTTTTATCGGGACTGGGCGTGCCTACAACTCCATGAATACATCAACCAGATCTGGTACGGGCGTTCACTCCCTCCAGACTGAAAGATCTCCGTAACCATGTTCATACCGAAACCGAGTAAGGCCATTAATACGGAGAACCTGCGGCCCATTATACTGATCTCGGGCGTGGGCACCATTATGTGACGAAGGTTTGGGATCGCCTCTCTGTATACATGGAGAGAAGTGGAAGAACTCCTGATGATGGGTCTGTTCGTCCACAACAGGCTTAGACCGGACTCCACCATTGCCAAACTAACAGGAGTGGGCGACCAGGTTTGGCGTAGGATCCACCACGTCATTAACAAGCGCTGGGGGCTGCGGGGCAGGTACGCGCTTCGGTTGACCCAAGCCTTTGGAACCTCGTGGATCCTCTATGCAGTGCCGTATCTTCGCACTACCAAACAAGAGGAATGATGGATAGACGCCATCATGCGTAATGCCAAGGTGAAACGGTTGGACGTACCGGTGGCTACGTCCGATGAAAACTTTCGGCGTCGGGGTGCTTTGCTCCTAGTGGGAGTTACGCGATGGCCACTTCGTGAACCACATGTACTCTTATTTTCCAGACGGGTCTTGGGCGCCGTCTGCCAGACCGCCTTATCATTCAACATGAGCAAACGAAAAAAGAGCGGCTTTGGATCTCTGAGCTCTGGGAACACAGACTATGGGTACTTCTGTTTCCGAGGGATCTTGATGCCGAATCACGTGAAGGCAGAAGGCAGACGCACGCTCCGCTGCTTGAACGGCTATACGATGAAAAACAAGGCCCATACTAATAGGTATATAACATTGGCATAGATAAATATTCCAAGCTTGTCGAATTTATTCCGGTGACCTCCACTACGGTAGCTCTTTATTCAACTCTTTTATCATTTCCTCTCTTATCCACGAATAATGGGCATATACATACCGAACAATCGCAAAAACACCTAAACAAGCATCAGACCCACGGCCATTGTCACTCAGAGTGTGCGGTTTATAAGACGAATCTCCAGCAAAAGACGACGCATGACAGAGAAATATCTCTGTCAACTTGTGCAGGCCTTCGTGCTGAGAAGGTTTGTCTATTGCCTCCATTACCTGCAACTGCAGCTCACGGAAAGGAAAAAGATCGAAGCTACAATCAGGCAGGACTACAAGGCGGCCCTCGGGCTCCCGCACAGTACTTCCACGGAAAGGTTGCTGGCTCTTGGGGTTCGCAACACTCTCGCAGCTGTGCGAGGCGCACATCGTTTCCTAGCGCGGACGACTCACTTGTACGAGCGCGGGAAGGGCTTTCCTATGCAGACTAAGAACAGCCCCCAGAGAGGGACACGAAAACGCAGGAAAGATCTTTTGATTGAACCGCCACCCCAGAACATGCACTCCGCGCACCACGAATGCCGACGCACAGCAAGGGATCGCGCCCTACACACGAAATACGGCCGAAACGACAATGTGGCGTACGCGGAAGCAGCAGATTACCGACAAACCCCGATAAAAATGTTTATACTGGTTGCGGTGAACGGGAACGGCACCCCGTTGGCGGCCTCGTCGATAAAAACCAACTCCTTCGAGACGGCGGAGGAAGCGGCAATAGCCTTAGCCTTGGCGAACACGCGTGCTGTTTTGGTATTCAGCGACTGCAAAACAGCCATTCGCAATTTCGAGAGGGGCCGTATCACATCAACATCACACAGCATCCTTCAAAATACCCCCTTCTGAATAGAGAAGTTGAATTGACCTGGGTCCCGGCCGACTCGACTAATCCAGGGAAAGAGGCGGCTCACGCGCAACCTCGAGCTTTCGTTGACAAGGCAGTGAGCGTGCTCTCCGACCCGATTTGACGAGGGACGAGTTGATCTCATTTGATGACATCACGCATCACTTTAGGCCGGAGAGGCGCGCATATCCCTTTCCCCACAAATCGTTGACAAAAGCGCAGGAAGTTACCTGACGACGACTGCAAGCACGCTCCCTTCTGAATGCGAAACTGCTCGCCCTCGTGTACTCTGGCCAGTAAGACCCCAACTGCCATAAATGTGGTGAAAGGGCTACATCGAACACATTCTGTGGAAGTGCGCAAATGATCCGCCTCCGGCGGAGTTGATACAGCTCCCTTCTCCCGACCAATGGGAGGCCGTGCTGGTCACCTCGAACCCTAACCTCAAACTTTGAACTCTGGGAACCCTGGAAACGAGGCTGCCGATAAATTAGCCCGAGGTCGGATTTTCCGGGCTCAGGACAGTCTCGATCCAGGATTCTCGAGGGAGCGGGCGCACACCTTTGCGGAGCTCACGCAAATACCCCGTTTGGACCGTCGGACTTACCCTCCTCCCCACCCCTCTCTTACGCACTCCCAACAGATCCTCTTCAGACGCCTCCAGACCCGCTCTCTGTCATCCCCTCAGCTTTTATCCCACTATTCCGGCACATCCCCTGCATGCTCCCTATGCGGTGACCCCACGCCACACTCTCCCATATCCTTTTCGGCTGCCCTGCTGCCCTCCCCTGCGGGGACAGCACGCCATCTCGAGCTGGAAGGACTGGGAGGTCCTGCTTATGTCTGCAGACCCGACATCGCAGCTTGCTGCTGTGACTCGGGCTGCCGACGTCATGTCCCGGCATGACCTACTTGATGCAGTGCGGGACCGCGCAGTGGCCCAGGGACCCAGCTGTGTCTAAAACTCACTTGCCGAATAAAGGTTTTCTGTCTGTCTGTCTGTCGAACCTTAAGATTCAAGTACGAGCAATCGAGCGGGAAATTGAGGTCGCCGCCAGCCCATGGCTAGCCCATCCGGTATGTCTCCTGCAACCTGATCTTGACGCAATAAGTGTTATACAATCCAATCTTCTCTTACGGAGTGGTTCCGGTGTCCGCCGAGATATGTGAGACTAACTACGCAATTTCCTTTCCTCCAAAGCCAATTTTCAAGAGGTATGCTATGAAGACCTAGGAGGGCCATCGCCCAGGGGTTTTACACTGCTCGCCTATTTCACCAGGAAACACAGGTTGATGGGCTCTCCTTTTGGGCTCTCAACTCCGCGCACGATGAGGAGGAAGATATAGCGCTAGCTTCTGCAGATACGAACAGCATAGCAATAGTTACAGATTCACGTCACTCCTGTAACAGTTACCTCGCAACCAAGTCATCACCGTTGGCCTACAACCTCGAGAAGCGACTAGTCGCAGATGGCGACCCTAGACGCAAACTTAGCATCTGAAGGACCCGCCGAGGTTGCTCAGTGGTTAGGGCGCTCGGCTATAATAATATTAGTAATTGGCTTTGGGGGAAAGGAAATGGCGCAGTATCTGTCTCATATACGCTATTGATCCGGTGTTCCCGGGTTCGATCCTGACCGCGCCGGCCGCGTTTTTATGGTGGCAAAACGCTGAGGCGCCCGTGTGTAGTGTACGATGTCAGTGCTTGTCAAATATCCCCAGGTGGCCGAAATTATTCCGGAGCCCTCCACTACGGCACCTCTCCTTTTCTTTTTTTACTCTCCCCTTTGTCCCGTTCCTTAAGGCGCAGTTCAGGTGACGGCGATATAGTAAACAGACACTGCGCCATTTCCTTACCCAAGAACCAATTAGCAATTACACCTGGCCACAAAACTTTGAGAGGCAATGAGGCAGCGCATGCGGCCTCCCGAACGCTTACCCACCGGGTACCTCGCATTAGTCGTTCTGGTTCAGAGCATGTTATGTAAAAGCTTCTGCCGTTTTAAGATATCTATAACGAGTACTGCGAACATCATCATTTGCTGCTGGTTCCCGCGAAGTGGCTGAGCAAGGCTCACTGAGCAGAGTACAGACGAGTACCCTAATGTACACAACAATCGCCATGCACACAGCGGGTAGTGTGCAAGCCGCGGAGATTACGATAACTGCCACATCGTCTGCGCGTATTAGAAGAATCATTCGCTCCGCTTTCCGCTTCCCCACTGGAGAGAAATGGATGGCGGCCCTATCCAACTGCGCTGAGCTGGAGTCTCAAAGGGCGCTAGTCCAACGCACGCTGGTGGCCTCTTCGTCCTGCGGCGTCCTTGTCCAGGAATGTCGCTGATGTGAATGAAGGCAAAACGCCAAGGCGGCCGTGTTCTGCGCGATGTAACTGCACGTTAAAGATCTCCAGGTCGTCGAAATTATTCCGGAGCCCTCCACTACGGCACTTCTATCTCCTTTTCTACTTTCACTCTCTCCTTTATCTCTTTCTTTACGGCGCGGTTCAGGTGTCTAATATATATGAGACAGATACTGCGCCATTTCCTTTCCCCGAAAACCAATTATTGTTACTAATAATGTGAAGCGCTTGTTTCGGCAAGCAAACTTTCAAAATGGAATGACACTTTCCCAACCGGCGCGGTTCAGGTGTGCAGCAAGAAGTAGACTGTTACTGCATCTTTCCTTTCCTTGAAATAAATTTTCAATAATAATTGATAATAATTGTTTTGGGGGAAAGGAAATGGCGCAGTATCTGTCTCATATATCGTTGGACACCTGAACCGCGCCGTAAGGGAAGGGATAAGGGAGGGAGTGAAAGACGAAAGGAAGAAGAGGTGCCGTAGTGGAGGGCTCCGGAATAATTTCGACCACCTGGGGATCTTTAACGTGCAATGACATCGCACAGCACACGGGCGCCTTAGCGTTTTTCCTCCATAAAAACGCAGCCGCCGCGGCCGGGTTCGAACCCGGGAACTCCGGATCAGTAGTCGAGCGCCCTAACCACTGAGCCACCGCGGCGGGTAGCAAAGAAAGGAAGGTTTGGTTTTATGGGGGTTTAACTTCCCAAAGCGACTCAGGCTGTGAGGGACGCCTTAGTGAAGGGCTCCGGAAATTTCAACCACCTGGGGTTCTTTTACGTGCACTGACATCGCACAACACACGGGCCTCTAGAATTCCGCCTCCATCGAAATTCTGCCGCCGCGGCCGGGATCGAACCCACGTCTTTCGGGCCGGCAGCCGAGCGCCATATTCACTCAGCCATCGCGGCGGCTCAGAAAGGAAGGGAATGGTGTCGTAGTGGGGAGCTCCTAAATTATTTAGAATATCTGGGTTTCATTAACGTGCACGTACATGGCACAGCACATGGATGCCGTTGCGTTTCGCCTCCATCGAAACGCGGCCGCCGCGGTCGGCTTCGAGCCCGGGTACTCCGGTTCAGTAGCCGATCGCCCTAAGCACTGAGCCACTTCGGCGGGTAAGAACCCGCAATCCCAGCATGCGAATTCTACATCGCAAGGGACAGCCTAACCGTCACGTGAAAGAATGAAGAAGGTGGCACTGAAAGTAAATGAGAGCAAGAGTTGCCGTAGTAGAAGACTGGAAGAATGGAGGACCTTGGAAGAGGGGGTGCGGGCCCCTCAGAAGTGTATATTCAAGTGTGCGGTTTGGGGTGGCAGCCATGCCAGGAATTCGCGGTAATGTACTGCAAAGTATCGTCGCAACAAGCCAGCCGCCCAATCAGTGCGATGCGCAGGCAGCCACATCAACCCGGCTGCAACGACTTTACCGGCTCAAAATGATAGACGCCTCCTAGTCAGAATGATGTCAAGGGCAGGCAAGTGCCACCACCGCCCTCTCACAGTGGTCAGGAAAAGCAAACCCGCTCCCAAGACAGGAATGGCGCAGCCGGTTCCTGGTCCAGCGCCGTCAAAAATGGCAGACTGGTGAGCGGTTCGGGAAAATGACTCTTTAACACTCGTCAGAAGCCTCGTAGTAAGCAGAATAACATACAGCCTCGCATACTACAACTGCACTAAGGGAGATGTACTTCCGGCAGACACAATAATAAGGAAAGCATATAAGTTAGCGCTCCACCTACCGCAAGCAACCTCAACGGAGAAACTCCTAGCCCTGGGTTTGCATAACACCTTTGAAGAGCTGAGAGAAGCCCAACTTGCGGCGCAGCTACAAAGGCTCAAACAAACCAAAGCTGGGATAGCGCTCCTAAATCGGTGTGGCTACGAAGGTGCGCTGCAAGAAACAAGAACAGAGCGGATACCTGACGAATATCGCAACACACTCAGGATAGCCCCGATACCAAAAAACATGGATCCAAACCTGCATAAAGGACGCAGGGAAGCTAGTGCCAAATAGGTTCAACAAATCCTAGCCGAAGAAAACACACTGTACACAGACGCGGCTGCGTACCCGAGAGATTCTCGAGAAATCAGAAACAGAATGGTAGTAACGGCAATAAACTCTGCACACAGGGAAATAGCCAGCGCATCATTCAAGGACTGTGCGGCCGAGGAAGCCGAAGAGGCTGCCATCGCCCACAGACAGCCACGGGAGAAGCGTGGCCCTGAAATTAAAGGGTTTAGCCAAATATGGGAAGCCCATCCGAATGCAAAATTAAAATTTCAAATCAGAAATTCGATATCGCTCAGTGGAACAGCAGAGGTTTCGTGGTTGGGAAGAAACGGTGGTGTCTCTAGCTCCACCTACAACCCCTTGGTGATACATTAGTTGTCGCTGTCCTTAAAGAAGCTGGAATGGGAGCTGAATTCACATGGTACAGCACATTTCACGGAGGCTCCTTGACAATCATCCTGGAGAACAAAGCGTACGCCCCGTCCAAGTCAGTGTATACTTGGAATCCGAGCAAGAATGCGGTATGGCTACGGCAGGGCCCCTCGAGCGTAGTGATCCCTCTCTCTTTTTCTTGAACATATGCTGCCTCCTCCTCCGCCGCGCATAAGCCGCCAGTGATCTTCAATCAGTTCTTCCGCTCCTTAAAATTGCCGCCTTAAACCCTCATGATGGTTCGGGATTTGAGCACCACAACGCTACTACATCGAGGAGGTATGAAAAGCAAGCTTGCGGACCTGACCTCTACGCAGCGCACACCGTTGCTTACGGAATCCGCTTGTCCAACACGTGTAGGCAAATCAGCAACCCGCCACACGTGCTAAGGAAGCCACCTCAAATAGTCTTAGTGATTCTCTACGGAGATACCATTACCTTCTCAGAATAACGATTCTGGCAACGGCAGCGCGTTAAACGCGAGGCCCGGTCAAGCTGACCGGTCAAGCCTACACCAGAAACAAGATAAAATAAGGTCAAGCTAAGGAGGTCAAGCTGACAGATTGGCATAAATTGCGAATACAAGAAATACCACCCGTATTGTTCACGCGGCGGATATGCGGAATGGGCTTAACATCTTTATAATGTAAAACACCGACTTGTGACAAGCCTGCAAACTACCAAGGAGATCCTCGCAGAGGTGAATCTCCTCGTGCACTTGTGGGCAGCACGGTGGAGGCTTGCCCTTCGTTGGAGGAAGCAGAAGACCAATCAGAACCTTATGGCTCGTATCGCAGAGCTAAGCGAACACATTCCAACGAATGCTGCCCAGGTCACTGACTCAAACTTGTTAGGAGCTGAAAATCTGCAGTCCGACAGACGAGCTCGAGGAGGACCTGGCATCTCTTTTGTAGTCTCATTGACCCCGCTCAAACGAAAGGAACGACTTAATGACAGCTGCAACGGGCCTTTCGTGTATACTAAGGTACGACGGCACAACTAGTGGACACCCTTTGTTATCGATAGCTCTGTTGCATAGAGGACCCGGTTGGGTCCATGGATGCATATTCAGGCAAGCGCGATAAAAATGTAGACTCCCATTCTCCGTTGCATGAAGTTAAAGTGGCACTGGGAAAATACACAAGGGTACGGCTCCGCATCGGGATCGGAAACAGTAGGTTTTATGGAGACTGGGCATGCCTACGCCTGTTTCAATACGTTAACCAAATCTGAGACGGGCGCTCACTCACCACAGACTGAAAGACCTCCGTAACCACGTTCATACCGAAACCGATTAAGGCCCTGAATATGGAGAATTTGCGGCCTATTATATTGATCTCGGGTGTGGACAGAATTATGTGATAAAGGTTTGGAATCGCTTCTCTCTTTACTTGGAGAGAAGTGGATGAAATTCAGATCATAGGTCTGTTCATGCACAACGGGCTCAGACCGGACTCCGCTATTGCCAAACTAACACGACTGGGCGACTAGGTCGGGCTGGGATCCATTGCGTCTTTAACAAGCGCTATGGGTTGTGGGGAAGTACGCGCTTCTGCTCACCGAAGCCTTAGTAACCCCGTGGATCCTCTATGCCGTGCCGCTTCTTCGCACTACCAAACAAGACTAATGCCGGTAGACGCCATCATGCGTAAAGCCAAGGTGAAACGGTTGGACGTATCGGTGGCTACTTCCGATGAAAACTTTCGGCGTCGCGGTGCTTTGGTAATAGTGGGAGTTGCGGAATGGCCACTTCGTGAACCAAATGCACGCTGATTTCCCAGACGGGCCCTGGACGCCGTATCCTAGACCGCCTACTTATTCAACGACGAAAGACCGGCTTCAGATCTGTGAGCTCAGGAAACACAGACTAGGGGTACATCTGCTTTCGCGCGTTCTTGATGCCGGATCGCGTGAAGGCAGAAGGCAGGCGTACGTTCCGCTGCTTGAACGTCTATACGATGAAAAATAAGGTCCATTCTAATAAGTGTATAAGATTGGCGGGGAGGGGGCTAAAAATTGCTAGGTTGTCGAATTTATTCCCGTGACCTCCTCTACGGTACCTCTTTATTCAACTCTTCTACCATTTCCTCCCTTCTCTATGAGTACTGGGCATATACATACCGAACAATCGCAAAACACCGAAACATTCATCAGACCCAACGCCATTGTCAACCCGATTGAGCGGTTTATAAGACTGATCTCCAGCAAAAGACGACACATGACAGAAAAAGATATATGTCAAATTGTGCAGGCTTTAGTGCTGAGAAGGTTCGTCTCTTGCCTCCTTTACCTGCGACTGCAGCTAAAGGAAAGGAAATATATCGAAGCTACAATCAGGCAAGCCAACAAGGCGGCCCTTGAGCTCCCGCACAGTACGTCCACGGAAAGGTTGTGGGCCCTTGGGGTTCACAGCACACTCTCGGAGCTTTGCGAGGCGCATATCGTTTCCTAGCTCGGACGACTTACTCGTACGAGCGCGGGAAGGGCTTTCCTATGCAGACTAAAGATTTGAGAACAGCCCCCAGAGAGGGACGCGAAAACGCAATTACCCACGCACATCAAGAAAGCTCTTTTGATTAAACCCCCACCCCGGAACATGCACTCCGCGCACCACGAATGCCGACTCACAGCAAGGGATCACGTCCCATACACGAAATACGGTCGAAACGACAATGTGGCGTACGTGGACGCAGCAGAATACCAACAAACCCCGAGAAAAATGTTTGTGCTGGTCGCCGTGAACGGGATCGGCACCCTGTTGGTGGCCTCATCGATGGAAACCAAATCCTTCGAGACGGCGGAGGAAGCGGCAATAGCCTTAGCCTTAGGTAACACATACGCTGGTATGATATTCAGCGACTGCAAAACAGCCATTCACACAGCATCCTTCAATATACCCCCTTCTCATTAGAGAAGTTGAATTGATCTGGGTCCTGGCTCACTCGAATATCTGGGGAACGAGGCGGCTCACGCGCAAGTCCGAGGTTTCGTCGACCGGGCATTGAGCGTGCTCTCCGACCCGAATTTGACGAGGGACGGGTTGATCTCATTTCATGACATCAGGCATCACTTTAAGGAGGAAAGGCGCGCATATCCCCCTCCCCACAAATCGTTAACAAAAGCGCAGGATGCTAGCTGGCGACGACTGCAAACGCGCTCCCTTCTGAATGCGGCACTGCTCGCCCTCATGTTCCTTGGCCAGTACGACCCAAACTGCCATAAATGTGGTGAAAGGGCCACATGCGCCCACGTTCTGTGGAAGCGGGCATGTGATCCGCCTCCGGCCGAGTTGGTACAGCTCCCTTCTCACGAGCGATGGGAGGCCGTGCTGGACACCGCGAACCCTAAGATTCAAGTACGGCAATCGAGCGGGAAATTGAGGTCGCCGCCAGCCCATGGCTAGTCCATCCGGTATGCGTCTCCTGCAAACTGCTCTTGACGCAATAAGTGTTATACAATCTAATCCTCTCTTACGAAGTGGTTCGGGTGTCCGCCGAGATATGAGACAGGAACGGCGCAATTTCCTTTAAGCAAAAGCCAATTTTCATGAGGTATGCTACGAAGACATAGGAGGACCATCGCCCAGGGGTTTTACACTGCTTGCGTATTTCACCAGGAAACACAGGTTGATGGGCTCTCCTTTTGGGCTCTCATCTCCGCGCACGCTGAGGAAGAAGATAATGCACTAGCCTCTGCAAATCCTCACTGCTTAGCAATAGTTACAGATTATAGTCACTCCTGTAACAGTTACCTAGCAGCCGAGGAATCACTATTGGCCTACCAGCTCCAGAAGCGAGCAGTCGCAGATAGCGACCCTAGACCCAAGCTCAGCATTTGAAGGACCCGACGCGGTTCCTCAGTGGTTAGGGACCTCGGCTATAATAATAATAATAATAATAATAATAATAATAATAATAATAATAATAATAATAATAATAATAATAATAATAATAATAATAATGGGTTTTCAGGGGAAGGAAATAGCGCAGTATATGTTTCATATATCGCAGCTGCTCCAGTGTTCCCAGGTTCGATCCTTACCGCGGCTCTTGCGTGTTTATGTTGGCAAAAACGCTGAGGCGCCCTTGTGTGGTGTACGATGTCAGTGTACGTTAAGCATCCCCAGGTAGTCTAAATTATTCCGGAGCCCTTTACTACGGCACCTCTTTCTTCCTTTCTTTTTTACTCCCTCCTTTGGCCCTTCCCTTAGGGCGCGGTTCAGGTGTTCGGTGGTATACTAGACAGATACTGCGCCATTTCCTTTCCCAAAAACCAATTACCAATTTAACCTGGCCACAAAACTTTGAGATGTAATTAAGCGGCGCATGTGGCATCCCGAACGGTTACCCACTGGGTACCTCACATCAGCCGTTCTGGTTCAGAGAATGTTAGGTAAAAGCGTCTGCCATTTTAAGAAATATATAACGACTACTACGAACGTCATTTGTTTGCTGCTGGTTCCCGCGAAGTGGCGGAACAAGGCCCACTAAGCAGAGTACAGACGAGTACCCTAATGTATCCAACAATCGTCATGCACACAGAGGGCAGTGTACAAACCGCAGAGAAGTTTACGATAACTGCCACATCGTCTGCGCGTATTAGAAGGATCATTCGCTCCGTTTTCCCTTTCGCCCACTGGAGAGAAATGAATGGCGGCCCTATCCAATTGCGCAGAGCTGGAGTCTCGAAGGGCACTAGTCCAAACCACGCTGGTGACCTCTTCGTCCTGCGGCGTCCCTGTCCAGGAATGTCGCTGTTGCGAAGGAAGGCAAAACGCCAAGGCGGCAGTGTTCTGCGCGATGTATGTGCATGTTAAAGATCTCCAGGTCATCGAAATTATTCCGGAGCCCTCCACGACGGCACTTCTCTCTTCTTTTCTTCTTTCAGTCTCTCCTTTGTGTCTTCCCTTATGGCGCGGTTCAGGTGTCCAAAGATATATAAAAAGCAATTATTGTTACTATTAATGTGAAGCGCTTGTTACTAATAATGTTACTATTATTGTTACTATTAATGTGAAGCGCTTGTAGGAGCAGCGAATGTCCGGACCCCGTAGAGTATCTGGTTCGGGTCCAATTGGGCTTATTTTTTGAAATGTGGCGGAGGGTTTGAACGATGCTTCACTCCCGCCATCGGTTGGCCCGGTATTGCACTACCTCCTTGATTGGCCTTGCCTTTAGCGCGTCTTTACTATCCTGTCTTTTTATCCCATCTTTCAAGTCTCCTACTATCTACACGTGGTAGCGATTGTGCACTGTTAGAAAATTCTGTAAA